>CABFVX010007952.1:0-27276 GCA_902151425.1 Timema shepardi
GTTTGGTAATCAGATAAATCTGTGCCCGGACCGAGGATTGAACCCCGGCCGCCAGCACAGAAGTCTGACACCTTACCCCTAGACCATCAGGTCACCAACTAGATATTCATACGCCAGATTATGTCATCTGTGATGTTATCAATAATAATATAGTGAAATGTGATCAATGTCGCCCGTAACTAAATATGTTTGTATTTCTCTTGATTCAAACTGCGGTGTTTGTATTAACTAACAAATGCTCTAACTATAGACAGACAGACTGACACAAATAAAATAGCTTCATAAGTTCAATACACAGCTGAGGAATGTATTAATTCCGAATATTCATCAACGTTGAATATATTTTACCAGCCCCACCAAATGAACTGCAGAATTTAGCTATGAATACTTTGAAAAAAGAGCTTGAAATTATTAACATAATACAGTAATATTTAAATATGTTTAACTACTTACTACATGCAGATATTTTTAAAATTCAGATTTATTTTACTAAAGAGTTTAATTTGTCGATTTGAAAATTCTATACTGAAGGATTTCTATTTCGTGAACATTACAAAAAGGTCGTTTTGGAATATTTTTGAGCTTACGAGTAATACATTTTCTTACACAACACATCCTCGAGCAGTGTTTGGTATCTGTGCCATCCGCTGACCTTTTAAATATTATAGTAAGCTAAAAAATTAACTAATCTCCCAGCAAACTTTAGCAAAGGCTATTTGTGAGAGCTAAATGTATGTGTCGACCCTCAGTGAGAGCTAAATGTATGTGTCAGCCCTCAGTGAGAGCTAAATGTATGTGTCAGCCCTCAGTGAGAGCTAAATGTATGTGTGTCCCCTCAGTGAGAGCTAAATGTATGTGTCAGCCCTCAGTGAGAGCTAAATGTATGTGTCAGCCCTCAGTGAGAGCTAAATGTATATGTCAGCACTCAGTGAGAGCTAAATGTATGTGTCAGCCCTCAGTGAGAGCTAAATGTATGTGTCCCCCCTCAGTGAGAGCTAAATGCATGTGCCGACCCTCAGTGTTAGCTAAATGTATGTGTCGACCCTCACTGAGAGCTAAATGTATGTGTCGACCCTCAATGAGAGCTAAATGTATGTGTAGACACTCAGTGAGAGCTAAATGTATGTGTCGACCCTCACTGAGAGCTAAATGCATGTGTCGACCCTCAGTGAGAGCTAAATGTATGTGTCGACCCTCACTGATAGCTAAATGTATTTGTCGACACTCAGTGAGAGCTAAATGTATGTGTCAACCCTCAGTGAGAGCTAAATGTATGTGTCGCCCCTCAGTGAGAGCTAAATGCATGTGTCGACCCTAGCTGAGAGCTAAATGTATGTGTCGACCCTCAGTGAGAGCTAAATGTATGTGTCGCCCCTCAGTGAGAGCTAAATGTATGTGTCGACCCTCACTGAGATCTAAATGTATGTGTCGCCCCTCACTGAGAGCTAAATGCATGTGTCGACCCTCACTGAGAGCTAAATGTATGTGTCGACCCTCAGTGAGAGCTAAATGTATGTGATCGACCCTCACTGAGAGCTAAATGCATGAGTCGACCCTCACTGAGAGCTAAATGTATGTTTCGGCCCTCAGTGAGAGCTAAATGTATGTGTCGACCCTCACTGAGAGCTAAATGTATGTGTCGGCCCTCAGTGAGAGCTAAATGTATGTGTCGACCCTCAGTGAGAGCTAAATGTATGTGTCGACCCTCACTGAGAGCTAAATGTATGTGATGTCCCCTCAGTGAGAGCTAAATGTATGTGTCAGTCCTCAGTGAGAGCTAAATGTATGTGTCGGCCCTCAGTGAGAGCTAAATGTATGTGTCGACCCTCAGTGAGAGCTAAATGTAACTCCTCACATTAAGGTGGTTTCAGACCCAGTCCTGAACAAGGCTCCTGTTTCTCTTATCCTCTGCCGATAGCCCAAGGTCAGATACCTCACCCCACGGGTAACTGGGAGCTTAGGTAGGTAATACAGCTCTCACCCCACAGGTAACTGGGAGCTTAGGAAGGTAATACAGCTCTCACCCCACGGGTAACTGGGAGCTTAGGTAGGTAATACAGCTCTCACCTCACGGATAACTAGGAGCTTAGGTAGGTAATACAACTCTCACCCCACGGATAACTAGGAGCTTAGGTAGGTAATACAACTCTCACCCCACGGATAACTAGGAGTTTAGGTAGGTAATACATCTCTCACCTCACGGATAACTGGGAGCTTAGGTAGGTAATACAACTCTCACCTCACGGATAACTGGGAGCTTAGGTAGGTAATACAGCTCTCAGCCCACGGATAACTGGGAGCTTAGGTAGGTAATACAGCTCTCACCACACGGATAACTAGGAGTTTAGGTAGGTAATACAGCTCTCAGCCCACGGATAACTGGGAGCTTAGGTAGGTAATACAACTCTCACCTCACGGATAACTAGGAGTTTAGGTAGGTAATACAGCTCTCACCTCACGGATAACTGGGAGCTTAGGTAGGTAATACAGCTCTCACCCCACGGATAACTGGGAGTTTAGGTAGGTAATACATCTCTCACCTCACGGATAACTGGGAGTTTAGGTAGGTAATACAGCTCTCACCCCACGGATAACTAGGAGTTTAGGTAGGTAATACAGCTCTCACCCCACGGATAACTGGGAGCTTAGGTAGGTAATACAGCTCTCACCCCACGGATAACTGGGAGCTTAGGTAGGTAATACAGCTCTCACCCCACGGGTAACTGGGAGCTTAGGTAGGTAATACAACTCTCACCCCACGGGTAACTGGGAGCTTAGGTAGGTAATACCGCTCTCACCCCACGGGTAACTAGGAGATTAGGTAGGTAATACAGCTTTCTCCCCACGGATAACTAGGAGTTTAGGTAGGTAATACAGCTCTCACCCCACGGATAACTGGGAGTTTAGGTAGGTAATACAGCTCTCACCTCACGGATAACTGGGAGCTTAGGTAGGTAATACAACTCTCACCACACGGATAACTGGGACCTTAGGTAGGTAATACAGCTCTCACCTCACGGATAACTGGGATCTTAGGTAGGTAATACAACTCTCACCACACGGATAACTAGGAGCTTAGGTAGGTAATACAGCTCTCACCTCACGGATAACTGGGAGCTTAGGTAGGTAATACAGCTCTCACCCCACGGGTAACTAGGAGCTTAGGTAGGTAATACAACTCTCACCCCACGAATAACTAAGTAACTGGGAGCTTAGGTAGGTAATACAGCTCTCACCCCACGGGTAACTGGGAGCTGAGGTAGGTAATACAACTTTCACCACACGGGTAACTGGGACCTTAGGTAGGTAATACAGCTCTCACCACACGGATAACTAGGAGTTTAGGTAGGTAATACAGCACTAAGGCAACGTCACATTGTTGAGCGGTTTAATCCACTATTTCAAACTCAGTGCGATTGATATTGGTATGAAGGAGGAATTTATAATAAAATTACAGATACTTGCTTGGAGGGAGAGTGTGAAACCTCTCAGTTCACTCAGCCGGGATTCAAGTTCTGTTACACAAGTACACTTTGTTATTTAAAATATAAAACACTCCCATATTTAATTTAAAACAAAATATACTGTTACACTTTAGAAAAGTGTATAATTTTCAATAAACATTCATGAGTAATGATACTCTTATCTATGATTGAAATAATGATTGTTTCTTGAGCTGTGACTATACAACATCTGAATATCAAATTTGAACAGAATACATTATAATACAGGCAGAGACAGACGGGCCCATTTGTTGAATTATAGGATGGATAAAACGTTACAATCCCGAGGTCAATGTTTTCCATATGAATCGGTAAAAACAACTTAGACACTTTTATTGAAAGTCCTCTACCCCCCAGTAGAACTCTCCACTACCGTAGACAACACACATATACATGCGAGTTGGGTGACCAGCTCTTATCGGACACCTGATGAATGGAAACAAGTGTACATTCTTTAATCAGCATATCAGTCCCACATATGACCAAGGTAGCACAAACTAAATATAGATAATCTGCAATTTTATAATACACTCTTCAATACAAGATGTTATCTATGGCCCAAATCCTGCTCAATGCCATATCACTGAGGAGTAAAAGGTTGTAACCCCCAGAAACAACGACTGTGTGGTTTGTGTATGGGCTAGAGTAACCGGGACCTCCTGAATGGGAAGATGATGGTCAGCTTGTATTGCTTCCCTATCCCACCCAAAGTCTCCTGATTTGATCGTCCCGCCCACAAAATCTCAATTAAATATCCCATCCTAATCAAATGATGGCGCTTACACCTCTTGATCCTCCAAACAGATAGCTCAAGGTACCGACCACTTCAGTCCTTCTCGTGCGCAGATCGGGCCAGTCATTTATCTTATTCATTGTCCCATTGAAATCAAACTTGAGCCATGAGACCATAGCACAGATTGATTGACGTCAGACGGTTTCAAGTTGTCAGATATCGGGGTATATAAAGTGGTCGACTGCTTCAGTCAGGTACGTACGTCCCTCTGATCAACATGAAGACTTGCTTTGCTCTGGTTCTCCTCATCGCAGCCGCACAGGTAACGTGGACCAAAAACTCTAGTTATTATGTACAAATGCCTCAAGTATTTTTGGAAACTTGGCTTTCAAACGACCTTCGTTTGGAAAAAGATAAAGCTCCGAGCTAGTGTTTCTTTGCCGAAGCTCGGTAAGATTCTTTAAAGTGAAAACATGCTGTTCCTAGACGCCGCAGTTTGGTCTCGACATCTTAACAGGGAAATGCGTGTCTAAGGATGTTTCCCCTCGCTGCCCGATTGCACAGTTGTTTTTTTCTTGCGCAGGCTAAGGTCAGCAGCTTGGTTGACCTTGAGCCCAGGCACATGTACGTGGATGAGATCCCCTCTCACACAGCCGCTGAGTGGGAGCAGATCTACAAGAACCAGGAGTACACCCCCGAGTTCTACCCCGACTACATCCCCGGCACTGAGCCCCAAGAAGGTAAGTTCAGGTTAATGAGATCGACCACTTGGATGAAGGAGCTAATACGATGCATGTGAACTACACAACAAAGGGGCTCACCAAATTATATTACTTAAGTCTTACCTGACTTACTTGTCAAATGAATAACTAACTAAACATTAGCATAATCTACAAAATTAACTCTTACATTTGAAGTTTACCCATCTGAACTATTTTTTAGGAACTAAGCTACCATAGAATGCTTGTTTATAATCTCGCGACTCATAAAACGTGACAATGGTTGGAATCCTTGTGGTTGTTGCCATTTTCCTCCATCTTGGGCTTCAGAATAGAAGACCAATGACGGAGACTATTGGCTGATTCGTTTTCAGAGACACAGGTCACGTTGTTTTTCATTGTGCATTACACCCCCACTCACCCCTCGTTATTACAGAATCAGCGGGCAAAGTCTCTGTGACTCTTCCCGAGGGTCGTATCATCAGTGGAACGACGGCCGCTAGAGGTCAGATCCCTTGGCAAGCATTTGTCATCCTGGGAGGAAGTGGACTTTGCGGAGGATCCTTGATCTCCAACCAGTGGGTCCTTACCGCTGCTCATTGTGCTCAAGGGTAAGCCAGAACATGTATGCCATGTAGGTTGGAGTTGTAGTTCCAGAGTGATAGTCATTAGCGGCTCGTCTAAAGAAACAGAGGATGTATGTGACAGAAAGGTGCAGGTGATAGCATGTACAGAAGACGGTGAATCTCAACATGTGAGAAGACATCCTATAGACAATGATCTAGCTCTAGCTAGAGCTTACCAAACTTTGTCACTAGTACAATAATGTACCCCTCGCTGAATACTATAATCGTGGCGGGTGATATTTTATTGATCAGTACTAACTATATAGCTACTATAGAGGTCAGGACAACATCAGTGGAACCAACGCTAACAAACTAAAACTTAACAAAACACTGATTGTTTTTTATTTACTTCACTACCAACAGTGTCGCCACCTTCGCAATCACCTTGGGTGCGACCAGCAGAACCGCTGCCCAGACCGGAACCGTGACCCAAACCGTCCGTTCCGCCATCATCCACTCCGGCTACAACCCAAACACCATCACTAACGACATTGCCGTCATTCGTCTGAACTCGGCCGTCGCTACCACCAGTGAGTAATCCCGATTGCTGAATGCAGATTCTCGAGATAAAGTGAGAAATGTATCTTAAATATAGATAGCAATGTTGATAAATGAAACCTGGATAGCAGTGCTGATAAATGAGAAGTATGTAAGTTCAAAGGTCTAAGGTTCGAACCATTCTTCATAAAGCTATATTTAGATGTATATAATACCAGTTTATCAAAAGTTACTATAGCAAACTACAGTGTATAAGACATATCTTTTCGTAGATTGTGATGAGTGGTTAGTTTCCAATATAAACACTTAAAGCTCGATAATGAGCGCTTCTCTAATGTTTTGATCGTGTTATAAACCTTGTTCTTCAGGCTTCATCACCCCAGTGCGTCTACCCAGGTTCTCCCAGGCTTCCACCAGCTTCGCCGGAAGTGCAGCCCGCGTCAGTGGATTCGGAAGGATCTCCAGCAGTGAGTTATATAGATCCTAGTCCTATAGATACCACTTTACGCGCTCTTTACTTAATACGACGAGATTAATGGTCAGCTTTAGAAATAACCATTTTAACTACAGAAATGTTCCTCTATATTTGTAACTATATCTGGGATGAAGTGTAACCAAATTCTAAAATGCCAAAAATGTATCTTCCAGCGACCACCGCTACCAGCGCCAACCTGCTCTTTGCTGACGTCAGTATCATCACCAACGCTGTCTGCGCCAACACCTTTGGAACCAGCATCCTGGCCTCCAACATCTGCACCCTGGGCGCCAGTGGAAGGAGTCCTTGCAACGTAGGTCTAGGATCTATTCATGAACAAAGATTATGAGATAGCTTGACTCTGCAATATCCCCTGACCTTATAAAGACACCAACGACCTAACCTTGAACTTTCTCAGTAGCCTTTGATCTTGTTCAGAAACCCTTGATATTGCACAGAAACCCTTGATATTACTTATGAGCCCTTCATCTTGCTCAGCAGCCCTTGTTACTGTACAGCAACCCTTGAACTATCACAGCAACCCCTGCAGCTCAACATTCCCAAATCAATTATTCCAAAATTATTTATCTCTATATACAAATTTAGTCACGCATGAATAATCAAATACTTTAATAGCAGTCAAGAGTATCAGCAAATTATACTTTCTAAAAAAACAAATTCTGTTGATGAATAGTTAATGAATGCCTGGAAAGAGAAAGCGAAACACCTCCTCAGATAAGGATGGTTTGTTCATAGGAGGGTTGTAGCAGGTCCTCAAACTCCCAGGAGTAACGTCATGTTCTCTTCTCTCTGATACAGGGAGACAGCGGTGGTCCCCTGGTGATCCAGGAGGCTGATGGTGCATTTACTGAGGTCGGTGTCGTGTCTTTCGGACGCGCCAACTGCCCTGCCAACGCACCTGCTGCCTTTGTCAGAGTGTCTTCCTACCTCCAGTGGCTGTCCACCAACACCGGCATTGCCATCCGCGCCTAAAAAATAGTCGCTCCACGTCAGCTGACAGAACATCTCGCGCCTAACGAGTCACTCCACGTCAGCTGACAGAACAACTCGGTGCCTTTGTCAAATTACAAACTCGATGTTTATATTAATCTTGTGAATAAACTAGCAATGGCTAAAACACATTTGATTGTATTTATTGGGAGAACCTTACCTTGGTATTTACAATTCAGACACATCCGGATGTAACCCTGTTACAACACCTAAAGAAAAGAAGATTGTTTGGCTCACCATTCCAGCCCCAGTCGACCCGTCTCGGCAAAGCTCTACTCCACTAACACATTGTGTCACTGCCAATATTAAACTAACTTGAGAGGCCGTAGTTCGCTCCTCGCCACAAGGATTGTGCCGTGCCCAAGAAAAAATAAGACGGACGATATGCGTGAACTGGATGCGCACCGTCGGCAGTGTTCGGAAACAAAATAACTATTGTTTGGCGCGCGTTTAATACGCGTAGACTATTTGAGAATGTTCTGGAAGACTTCTACCCCTTACCCCTCTCTTTCTTTTTTGGTTCCCGTGCCTTGAGAACATATTACTTCATTCGTCGGGTATATAATGGCAGGGTTACTGTAATGCCAGCACACATTACACTACGGTCAATAGGTGAGAGACCTTGGTCCTAGAATAAGCTTACATTTGTATATTAAAAATTCCGTTTGGCTCTAATGATTCAAAATTATCGTTTTGGATTCTTTATATTTAATTTATTGTTTATTAACTGTACTTGGTCTCTTTTAATTTGCTTGGAGACCATGGATAATTTTAATTTCTTTACGTGGTTTAACCAAACTTTATGTCTGACATTTCCTTGCGGTCTTTTGGTAGAACTATTTTTATTATTTAATTTACATTCTCTTTCATACACTTCACGGATGGGCTTATATCTTGGAGTACCGTCATCTTAGGTCCATTATTCATTCTGGCAGCGTTATACTTTAGTTCTGCCGATTTTATACATTTAAAGATTATATCACTTGTTATTCGTTGGAAGCTAATTTATTATTGTTACATATTTTGAATGTTTATTCTAAGTTTGTTAAATGTGGGGCCACGAGTCGGCATGTTTGTTCTCTAATGTGGTATTTAATGTTTAACTTTAATACTGCCAGTATGGCATATGTTTCTAAATTAGATCCTTGTTTATTTCCATTATGCCAAATTACGGGTGGGGAGTTATATGTCATTGGGAACTCATTGTTTACTGTTCAGATGGTCTTAGAACCCCCGGAGGTGGCGAGTAAATATATTTTTGTCATGACTAGTACTTTGCTTTTGCCTTTGACTATCGATTATTATTATTATTATCTTGAAATTTGTACGAAGGTCATTTTTACTGCAGATTGTATGATTTATTTTGGGTCGCCAATTGAAAGCTTGGTAAGACTTCCCACATATTTCTTATATTATTGTTCTATCTTGATTGTTGTTTACGGATTCAGCGCCTAACGCTATTCATGCCTCACTCTCTCATAGAGCTGTATTTTTTATTGAATAAAAATAAAACTCTCTTGCAGCCAACCTGACTGTTATTTATGAGTGGTGATCAGGGTCAGGGGTCACAAGGATTGCAATGTTCCATCCTATGTATAACCGTAACTAGAAAGTAGTTGACACC
The DNA here is from genome assembly GCA_902151425.1 of Timema shepardi. Classification (NCBI taxonomy): domain Eukaryota; kingdom Metazoa; phylum Arthropoda; class Insecta; order Phasmatodea; family Timematidae; genus Timema; species Timema shepardi. The sequence goes on from CABFVX010007952.1 coordinate 9,190, forward strand.
TTCACATACATCGTGAGCACTTTTAGTTCTTACTTGTATTCAAGAGTATCTTACTAATTTTTCACAAATAAAGACACATGGAATAGACCTATACAAAGGTAAAATTAGTTATTAACAAAGTCCTAACTAACACACAAAATAATGAAACAATACAGTATAGCTAACCTCATGAGTAATCAAACCGTGCCAAGTCCCTTATGTCCCTCACACACAGCATCTCAGTGTCGAGTCGTCTTTCTCCGGCCCCTCAATCCCGATACGAGCTCGTCACAGCCCCTGTCACTTAGACCACCCCTGAGACCTCCGAGCTCTGCTGTCAAGTGGACCCCTGCTAACGTTGAACCAGCACCAGGACAGTAATCCCTCTGATGTCAGCTCTCTGACTGTCACATGTGTATGCTGACACCAGGGTAGTAATCCCTCTGATGCGAGCTCTCTGACTGTCGCATGTGTATGCTGACACCAGGGTAGTAATCCCTCTGATGTGAGCTCTCTGACTGTCGCATGTGTATGCTAGACTATGACACAGCTCCGAGGGAGGGGAAATAGCTGACAGGTACGTCGGTACTAAGGTCGCTATAAAGGAGAAGAGCTGATCTTGTTCCAAAATTAAAGATGGATTTGGGTGCCCAAGGTCCAGCACTCATTGGTATCGGAGTATATTTTAACAAATTTAGAAACAAAAATAAAACAAAGACACATCTTAAAATGTAAACAACTCAGAGAGTTTCCTTCCCAGAGAGAGGAGTCACGTATGGTCCCCATGTTAATGAAACGTTACTACATCTATTTCCACGTATTCATACGTCAAGTCATGTGATCTGAATATTATCAATACCCATAAAATAACAACAATAATAATAGTAAAATATGATCACTATTGAACATAATATGTTGGTATTTTCTGAAAGTTTCCTCTTGTGAAAATAAGATTGCACGGAGACCATTGGGGAGACCTGGATGCTGATGGGAGGATATTAGAATGGACCTGAAAGAGATAGGGGTAATGAGGTGGACTGGCTAGCTAGCTCAAGATAGAGATAGGGGTAATGAGATGGACTGGCTAGCTAGCTCAAGATAGAGATAGGGTGTAATGAGGTGGACTGGATAGCTAGCTCAAGATAGAGATAGGGGTAATGAGATGGACTGGCTAGCTAGCTCAAGATAGAGATAGGGGTAATGAGGTGGACTGGCTAGCTAGCTCAAGATAGAGATAGGGGTAATGAGGTGGACTGGCTAGCTAGCTCAAGATAGAGATAGGGGTAATGAGGTGGACTGGATAGCTAGCTCAATATAGAGATAGGGGTAATGAGGTGGACTGGCTAGCTAGCTCAAGATAGAGATAGGGGTAATGAGGTGGACTGGCTAGCTAGCTCAAGATAGAGATAGGGGTAATGAGGTGGACTGGCTAGCTAGCTCAAGATAGAGATAGGGGTAATGAGGTGGACTGGCTAGCTAGCTCAAGATAGAGATAGGGGTAATGAGGTGGACTGGCTAGCTAGCTCAAGATAGAGATAGGGGTAATGAGGTGGACTGGCTAGCTAGCTCAAGATAGAGATAGGGGTAATGAGGTGGACTGGCTAGCTAGCTCAAGATAGAGATAGGGGTAATGAGGTGGACTGGCTAGCTAGCTCAAGATAGAGATAGGGGTAATGAGGTGGACTGGCTAGCTAGCTCAAGATAGAGATAGGGGTAATGAGGTGGACTGGCTAGCTAGCTCAAGATAGAGATAGGGGTAATGAGGTGGACTGGCTAGCTAGCTCAAGATAGAGATAGGGGTAATGAGGTGGACTGGCTAGCTAGCTCAAGATAGAGATAGGGGTAATGAGGTGGACTGGCTAGCTAGCTCAAGATAGAGATAGGGGTAATGAGGTGGACTGGCTAGCTAGCTCAAGATAGAGATAGGGGTAATGAGGTGGACTGGCTAGCTAGCTCAAGATAGAGATAGGGGTAATGAGGTGGACTGGCTAGCTAGCTCAAGATAGAGATAGGGGTAATGAGGTGGACTGGCTAGCTAGCTCAAGATAGAGATAGGGGTAATGAGGTGGACTGGCTAGCTAGCTCAAGATAGAGATAGGGGTAATGAGGTGGACTGGCTAGCTAGCTCAAGATAGAGATAGGGGTAATGAGGTGGACTGGCTAGCTAGCTCAAGATAGAGATAGGGGTAATGAGGTGGACTGGCTAGCTAGCTCAAGATAGAGATAGGGGTAATGAGATGGACTGGATAGCTAGCTCAAGATAGAGATAGGGGTAATGAGATGGACTGGCTAGCTAGCTCAAGATAGAGATAGGGGTAATGAGATGGACTGGATAGCTAGCTCAAGATAGAGATAGGGTGTAATGAGGTGGACTGGATAGCTAGCTCAAGATAGAGATAGGGTGTAATGAGGTGGACTGGCTAGAATTACCGTGAAAGGTAGCGTCCTACCTTGACGAGATCCACCATGGCTGCATCATAGTGGCAACAAGCGAGTTAAGATTGCCTACCTTTCAGGGCAAATGGTTGTAGATCATTAAAAACAAGAGGACTTTGGTTAGTAATCCAGGACCAACGTGTATGATTAATTTGATTATGTAGAAAATATGTTTACCAGCCCTGTGAATCCTTGGCTTATAGTTTAGAACGAGATTCTCAAAATATTCCTTATTAAGTAAAAGAGACACAAACTTAACGTTATGGGAACGTAATCGATACGTTATCTGGTAATAACTTCATCAACATCACCCTAAAGAAAGGATGTAGCACAACTTTTGATGGTTGGGACAGAACATATCAGAGTCTAGCAAACCTTCACTTTGGTGAGATATTCGTTGACTATGTTGGCTATAGTAGCTATCAAGCCTATAACATAGCTAGTGACGAGGTAGGGTAGAATCAATACATTTTGCACCGCAGTTTAGTTTCTCAATAAGGTAATTACATGATGTATTTCTGCTCTATTTTGTACATAGGTATTATCCAGGTAAGATATTAACATTTATAGGGTATCCACTTCTGTTCTGTGGAGATGCTCTCAAGCACGGATAGAGAACCCAGTGTTGATGGAGATCCAGTCCAGGAAGCTGGTGACCCGGACAAAGGAGCTGATCTAAGCACGGATAGAGAGCCCAGTGTTGATGGAGATCCAGTCCAGGAAGCTGGTGACCCGGACAAAGGCTGCCGGGCTGCCCACGGGACAGTCCCTGGTCCCGAAGGAGACGATACCAACTTCAGTGTATAGACCGTCAGTCTCAAGGATCACTAGAGGACCACCACTGTCACCCTGGAGACAAGAGGACATTGGTTAAACTCGCTTATTTTAACACCAGAATTTATTCATCTGTCCTGCTCCACCAATTCAGACTGATCAATGTCATTTTCTACCAGCTGAAACTGGATCCAGATTGATAATGCTACTTTAAACTAGTCTCTGACTGGTGTATTATATGCTAGAGTGTCCAATACACTGTTATATGTGTCTGTTTTAAAAGAGTCATTGGCCATATTATATCCTGGTTGCGTTGTATTCCTCAACATTCTCGTGAAGTATGTATTTACAGCATACGTAGAGGTCATGTAGGTGATACAGGGTGGGATAAGCATTTTAGATACAAATTTCTAACGATAATTTCACCATGAACACGTGCCCCAAATCATCTTGGATACAGTAATTATCAATTTGTAAATTATATAAATGCAGATTGTAGTATGGCGAGAAGAAAGCCGCCCTCTCCCTCCCCTGGGTGGTTGTGAATACCACTCCGAGGTGTGACTAGGGGTCTATTGCCCCACGACTGATCCAGTGGTGCACCACTCACGTTGCAAGGGCTCTTGCCGTTGGTGCTGCTGGTGCAGATGTTGGAGTCCCTCAGGTTCAGGGGGAAGGTTGTGGAGCACACGGTGTTGCTTATGATGGCGACATCGGCGTAGTTCAGAGTGGCGCTGGCAGTGCTGCCGCCTGTTGGAGACAGGATCAACCACTCGTGAAACAAAACAACACCACATGTATCTACAGGAACTTGGTAGGGCGGGGCTGGGTTGGGGGTGGAATGCGTGTTCCCAAAACTCGCCACCCTCATGAAAGGCACTAAGCCTTTTCTTCATTTGGTTATTTAGACACCAAGGCTATTTCTTCTCTGGATCACAACGTTAGATTTCAATAAAAAAAAAACTAATACAAATTCAAGAGTTAATCATAGTCAATCATGCTCTAAAATTGTCTAAAGACAATTTAGTTTACTGTGATGTAAATTAGCTTGCGAAATACCTCCAACGGTGAGCCCGAACCCACTGACGATGGCGGGGTATCCGGAGAATGAGTTGGCTGACTGAGACCAGCTGGGCAGTCTGACTGGTGTGATTACATCTGTAGATAACAACATAACACTATTAGTAGGGGGTAGAGTGGGGTTGTAACTCTACTGAGAACAGCCGAGGTCGCCACAGCTAGATGTTTAACATCTCAGATGATGTAGATAATGGAAATATGCATTAGAAACTGTTATAACTAGGATATATTGATGGTGCATATTTGGGTAACATAATATATTGCTCAGTTCCAAGGATTATGGTATCAGGTGGGAGTATAGCACATTGTTGTATACATTTATAAATAATTATTAGTGCGTGTATTGTTCCAAATGTGGAGGACTATCTCCCACACGCAGTTTTACTGACACTTCCGTCAGTTCTCTCGATATGAAAGAACTATTCCTTTAGTACTCAGGTACTCACCGCTGAACTCCACGTCGTGGTTGAGCCTGATGAGACCGATGTCGTTACGGATGAATATACCACTGTACTGCGCATGGATGATGGCCAACCTGGACACCTGGGTGTGAGAACCAATCTGTGCCACGGCTCTGCTGGTGGACCCGAGAGTCACGGAAAACGTGTCGAACCTGCAGCACAGGATGGAGTGTTACTAGTCGCAGAAAGGAAGTTAAAATATGCACTAAAAACTGAATATAATACTTTTAAAACAGATGTTTATACTTGAAACTGTGTCATGAACATTTGGTAGAGTTAGTTGGCTCACCATAGATATAACCTTTTAGCACTTACAAAAATACATTGATGAATATCCCAATACTTGTCTCGAAATAATAAAATCATTGGTTCCACCAAAACATGCGTCTAAGTACAACAATTATAACTTTTAAAAATACGTGGGTTGAAGCTGTTCCAAAAATCAGTACATGCCCCTCTTCTGGACAATTTCATAGAGCCCCGTTCATGTTTAGAGGCCATCCCCACCAGGGATTGGCCTGAGCCTCAGTGGCTTATTTTGGAAATCTTTGTCAAAATTCCCCCATGATAGAGAAGCAGTCGAGTATCCAGTGAAACGTCAGTAGTAATCGTGTGAGTATGAGAGAGAAGGTGAAAATGGTGGATCAAACCGACAATAGTGCGGTCTAGCAGGTGGCTTGACCTTTGTCCCCTCGCGTTCGTCACCAGGTCAGAAAGTTCACCCGGAAGATTTACCTCAAGCACGTTTCACCCACTCACGTTGTTGTATACATCCAGTAGACAGTTCGAGCTATACTATTGTTAATATTCTTAACATGTGCTCCTTAGAAGTTGTATTTCAAATTTAAAGACCGGTAGTTTAAATAATAAGAACCATACTGGTAAGAATTTTTCAGGATAGCGGAAAATGCCATTAACAAAAGTATATTCATTCCAGTTCTCACCAGATACTGTAAGACCTGCTGAGAAATTGTTTCACAAAAGATTTCCCCAAATATAAAAACGTTGAGTAAAAATATGTCAACCTAATAATTGCTTTCTTTCATCAAAGGGCAGTGGCCTAACACTAGTGCGAGAAACTATAAGTCCGTGTAGATGTGCTACAGGTGAACCCTCTAATAGAGACAACATTGATTGTATCCATCCTAAGCGCTGTGTCAGGGTCATCTTTATCAGCCAATTGTATTAGTACCAGGGTACTATAGATTCTTGGTGTTTGATAGGACCAGGCTCCATTAAATTTGTGGTAGTTTTTAGGAACAAGGCCTCTAAATTCTTGGTGTTTGATAGGACCAGGCTCCACTAAATTTGTGGTAGTTTTTAGGAACAAGGCCTCTAAATTCTTGGTGTTTGATAGGACCAGGCTCCACTAAATTTGTGGTAGTTTTTAGGAGCTAGGCCTCTAAATTCTTGGTGTTTGATAGGACCAGGCTCCACTAAATTTGTGGTAGTTTTTAGGAGCAAGGCCTCTAAATTCTTGGTATTCGTTAGGATCAGGAGTCTCCCTGTCCCCTCAGTCTCACGAGAGAGTCTACCACCCTTACCCTTGCAGACAGTGAGCGGCGGTGAGGATCCAAGTGCTGGAGATGATGGACCCCCCGCAGAGACCGCTACCCCCCAGGATGAGGTACGCCTGCCATGGGAACTGACCTCTGGCCGCTGACGCTCCTCCAATGATGCGAGGGTCCGGCGTGTGTGTGACAGACGTCTTACCAGCCTCGGCTTTAACACACACATGGTCATTTGAGGATCACTTCATCAACAATACTGTGCCTTCAAACACCGATGATAACCAGGCTGGTAAAGGTACCTTGTACATAACATGAAGGTTGCATGTAGCTGGATAGGAACACGGGACCAGGAAGGTCAGGGATATAGTTGCTATGTATACTCGACAGTCGATCAGTAAGTAATAAGAGCATATAATTAAAACAATAAACTAACATCGCCCAGGGAATACAAACAAATTTTGCGAATTATTAAATAGGAATTATTTAAAAAGTAAAGAGGAAATATTCCACGTTCAGCTTAATTTCGGTACACAAACAGCTCCAGTAATATTGAACGATCGCGCTGTGGATGCTAGTAATTATATAAAACACTGGAGGCTGGCCAGACACCTCAGCCCACTCTGGCCATTTCAATCTACGTGTTGATAATTCATTTGATATGTCTTAAGTGAAGCATTAAACTTAATGATAAGAAACGATTTAAATACATCAGCAAGTGAAATAATTACATTTGTTTGAATTATTTAGTCACAGGTTAACACCTAAAAGGCAAAATATGTATAATATATTATGTTTGATATTATATACGGTATGTTTAGTGGGCATCTTTCTAAGGTGTGTTTTTACTAAACAACCATAAATATTGTGTTGTCTCGGATAGTTTATTAAAGCTCTTAATATTTTTGTAGATATAATATACCCCATTTTTTTAAATAATATATAATTGTATATTTCCAGACTTAGTGTAGAAGTAAATTTGAGGTCACTGACCTGGTTGAGGGACAGCTCCTACCACCTCTATGGGGGTCAACGGGCGCAGCTCCTGTCTGGCATAGATCTCGTCCCATTCCTGAGGTGACCTCACCACTGTGTCTTCAGGAACGTACAGGTTGACAGGTTTCAACTGAGTCCAGTCATGAAGTACCGCTGTCTGTAACAACAGGAGATAGATACAATCATTGATTGGTCGACAGGTTTCAACTGGCAGTCTGGAAGTACCGCTGCCTGTAACAACAGGAGATAGATACAATCATTGATTGGTCGACAGGTTTCAACTGGCAGTCTGGAAGTACCGCTGCCTGTAACAACAGGAGATAGATACAATCATTGATTGGTCGACAGGTTTCAACTGGCAGTCTGGAAGTACCGCTGCCTGTAACAACAGGAGATAGATACAATCATTGATTGGTCGACAGGTTTCAACTGGCAGTCTGGAAGTACCGCTGCCTGTAACAACAGGAGATAGATACAATCATTGATTGGTCGACAGGTTTCAACTGGCAGTCTGGAAGTACCGCTGCCTGTAACAACAGGAGATAGATACAATCATTGATTGGTCGACAGGTTTCAACTGGCAGTCTGGAAGTACCGCTGCCTGTAACAACAGGAGATAGATACAATCATTGATTGGTCGACAGGTTTCAACTGGCAGTCTGGAAGTACCGCTGCCTGTAACAACAGGAGATAGATACAATCATTGATTGGTCGACAGGTTTCAACTGGCAGTCTGGAAGTACCGCTGCCTGTAACAACAGGAGATAGATACAATCATTGATTGGTCGACAGGTTTCAACTGGCAGTCTGGAAGTACCGCTGCCTGTAACAACAGGAGATAGATACAATCATTGATTGGTCGACAGGTTTCAACTGGCAGTCTGGAAGTACCGCTGCCTGTAACAACAGGAGATAGATACAATCATTGATTGGTCGACAGGTTTCAACTGGCAGTCTGGAAGTACCGCTGCCTGTAACAACAGGAGATAGATACAATCATTGATTGGTCGACAGGTTTCAACTGGCAGTCTGGAAGTACCGCTGCCTGTAACAACAGGAGATAGATACAATCATTGATTGGTCGACAGGTTTCAACTGGCAGTCTGGAAGTACCGCTGCCTGTAACAACAGGAGATAGATACAATCATTGATTGGTCGACAGGTTTCAACTGGCAGTCTGGAAGTACCGCTGCCTGTAACAACAGGAGATAGATACAATCATTGATTGGTCGACAGGTTTCAACTGGCAGTCTGGAAGTACCGCTGCCTGTAACAACAGGAGATAGATACAATCATTGATTGGTCGACAGGTTTCAACTGGCAGTCTGGAAGTACCGCTGCCTGTAACAACAGGAGATAGATACAATCATTGATTGGTCGACAGGTTTCAACTGGCAGTCTGGAAGTACCGCTGCCTGTAACAACAGGAGATAGATACAATCATTGATTGGTCGACAGGTTTCAACTGGCAGTCTGGAAGTACCGCTGCCTGTAACAACAGGAGATAGATACAATCATTGATTGGTCGACAGGTTTCAACTGGCAGTCTGGAAGTACCGCTGCCTGTAACAACAGGAGATAGATACAATCATTGATTGGTCGACAGGTTTCAACTGGCAGTCTGGAAGTACCGCTGCCTGTAACAACAGGAGATAGATACAATCATTGATTGGTCGACAGGTTTCAACTGGCAGTCTGGAAGTACCGCTGCCTGTAACAACAGGAGATAGATACAATCATTGATTGGTCGACAGGTTTCAACTGGCAGTCTGGAAGTACCGCTGCCTGTAACAACAGGAGATAGATACAATCATTGATTGGTCGACAGGTTTCAACTGGCAGTCTGGAAGTACCGCTGCCTGTAACAACAGGAGATAGATACAATCATTGATTGGTCGACAGGTTTCAACTGGCAGTCTGGAAGTACCGCTGCCTGTAACAACAGGAGATAGATACAATCATTGATTGGTCGACAGGTTTCAACTGGCAGTCTGGAAGTACCGCTGCCTGTAACAACAGGAGATAGATACAATCATTGATTGGTCGACAGGTTTCAACTGGCAGTCTGGAAGTACCGCTGCCTGTAACAACAGGAGATAGATACAATCATTGATTGGTCGACAGGTTTCAACTGGCAGTCTGGAAGTACCGCTGCCTGTAACAACAGGAGATAGATACAATCATTGATTGGTCGACAGGTTTCAACTGGCAGTCTGGAAGTACCGCTGCCTGTAACAACAGGAGATAGATACAATCATTGATTGGTCGACAGGTTTCAACTGGCAGTCTGGAAGTACCGCTGCCTGTAACAACAGGAGATAGATACAATCATTGATTGGTCGACAGGTTTCAACTGGCAGTCTGGAAGTACCGCTGCCTGTAACAACAGGAGATAGATACAATCATTGATTGGTCGACAGGTTTCAACTGGCAGTCTGGAAGTACCGCTGCCTGTAACAACAGGAGATAGATACAATCATTGATTGGTCGACAGGTTTCAACTGGCAGTCTGGAAGTACCGCTGCCTGTAACAACAGGAGATAGATACAATCATTGATTGGTCGACAGGTTTCAACTGGCAGTCTGGAAGTACCGCTGCCTGTAACAACAGGAGATAGATACAATCATTGATTGGTCGACAGGTTTCAACTGGCAGTCTGGAAGTACCGCTGCCTGTAACAACAGGAGATAGATACAATCATTGATTGGTCGACAGGTTTCAACTGGCAGTCTGGAAGTACCGCTGCCTGTAACAACAGGAGATAGATACAATCATTGATTGGTCGACAGGTTTCAACTGGCAGTCTGGAAGTACCGCTGCCTGTAACAACAGGAGATAGATACAATCATTGATTGGTCGACAGGTTTCAACTGGCAGTCTGGAAGTACCGCTGCCTGTAACAACAGGAGATAGATACAATCATTGATTGGTCGACAGGTTTCAACTGGCAGTCTGGAAGTACCGCTGCCTGTAACAACAGGAGATAGATACAATCATTGATTGGTCGACAGGTTTCAACTGGCAGTCTGGAAGTACCGCTGCCTGTAACAACAGGAGATAGATACAATCATTGATTGGTCGACAGGTTTCAACTGGCAGTCTGGAAGTACCGCTGCCTGTAACAACAGGAGATAGATACAATCATTGATTGGTCGACAGGTTTCAACTGGCAGTCTGGAAGTACCGCTGCCTGTAACAACAGGAGATAGATACAATCATTGATTGGTCGACAGGTTTCAACTGGCAGTCTGGAAGTACCGCTGCCTGTAACAACAGGAGATAGATACAATCATTGATTGGTCGACAGGTTTCAACTGGCAGTCTGGAAGTACCGCTGCCTGTAACAACAGGAGATAGATACAATCATTGATTGGTCGACAGGTTTCAACTGGCAGTCTGGAAGTACCGCTGCCTGTAACAACAGGAGATAGATACAATCATTGATTGGTCGACAGGTTTCAACTGGCAGTCTGGAAGTACCGCTGCCTGTAACAACAGGAGATAGATACAATCATTGATTGGTCGACAGGTCTCACAACCTTCCAAACAGAAATAAAAACAATCTTAACAACCTACTTGAGCAAATGCCACCAGCAGAGCTCCGCACAATAAAGAAGTTCTCATGTTTCTTCGAATGATGGAATCCCTTTAGAGAATAAATATACAGTTCATTAAGACTCTTTTATATCAAAATATTGCGTGGGGGAGAAAATTACCCCCACCCATTAAATGGTGTCACATGCATTCACGCCGATCTTTGGATTGTGATAAAACTACTTGTTTAGAGCACAGGTGCAGACACCTGTCAACTAAAGTGATGGACGTGGCTGTCTAGACAACAAGTTGTATTGTTTTGGGATGTATTTAGATGACGATAAACTAAGTAGATAAATGATAAGTTATCAGAGTACATTTCAAAAAATAGTCTACTTTATACATATTTCTATTCAATAGTTGTAAAAGCCACTTCGGTGGCCACATGGTCTAAGGCGCTACTCTTGTAAAAAACTAGACTGTCAATGACGGAGAGATCGTGGTTCGATACTGGTCGGGTGTATTGAGGTTTTTTACAAAGTGTTTTTCACACACACACTCTCTCTCTCTTTCTCTCCATACAAATTTGGGTACACTTCTTATAAATCCAACATTCCTCATCCTTATCCTATTAGAGTAATTATAACATAATAATATAACCCGAATGGGTAGTAAGATGCGGTGCTAAAATAAATTAATTATAGCGTTTAAAATTAATTTTTGATAGTTTATTTATATTGTTTGAGAGATAATTTACTAAATAAATAATATTAATAATAATATGGTCGCTCAGTATGAAGAGGAACACACGTCACACTGAATAGATAGTAAGAGCCGTCCGATTCCTTGACCTTGACTTTGCGCGATCGGAACTCTTCAGGGCGGACTGTGAAACTTGTTGAGACTTGTATAAAAAGATGGATACAAAAAAAATAATGCTAAAGATCGACAAGATAAAGAAAGGAAAAGTATATTTAAATAAAAGGCAAATTAACACAAATGCATGAGTGTGACTATTATTCTCATAGTAGACGTAAGTGTTTTCCTGACTCTCTCCAGCCGCGTACCCCTTTCAGAGTTATGGTAGAATATATTGCGTGAGTCCGATTTTGAGAAGAATTCAATTTCCTCAAATAACGTTTACATAAATCTACATTTCATACACCTCCAATAATATTTAATACTATGTGTGTAGTCGAAAATAAGTCATGTTTTATAAAGTGGTACCTTTAGTAAGATGATTGTAATTTTGAGGAGCGTAGATCAATTATTGTGGAGCTTTACCTCACACTCACTATATATAGAATGCCAGGCCTCCGCCGTGGTTCGGATCCCATGTTAAACTGTAGGTCCTCCATTTCATCTCACAATCCCCCTACCGTTACACATTAGCGTAAAGTGCGTATAGCCCGAACGGGTAGTAAGACGCGGTAATAATGATAATAATAATAAATATATTAAGAATGTTTGGAAAACTCAAAGCCTAAACTGCACATACAGTTTTTTTGGACCAAAAGTAATACAAAGTCTCTACACACTACATCCTGCAAACTATGCTAATACCATTAAATTGTGCTCCAAATTCCGGCGTGCAGCGCTAGGAGAGCAAAGCTGTGCAAGCATGCGTGTAAAACAAGTTGCATAAGAGTTAGGCGTGCGGCACTTCACATGTAATAATGACCAGCATTTTCTATTATGTAGGGCCGCTAATGTTGACCCTCAGAACGTATTCCCATTTCTATTGTGTTGTTTACTATTAGATGTGGTATGTTCTGCGGCCATGCTTCAAGATGGCTAGTTGTGAAGTGCCACACGCCTAACTCTTATGCAACTTGTTTCACACGCATGCTTGCACAGCTTTGCTGTCCCAGCGCTGTACGCCGGAATTTGGAGCACAATTTAATGGTATTAGCATAGTTTGCAGGATACAAGGGTACAGGGATTGTGTATTACTTTTGGTCCAAACAAGCTACATGTGCAGTTTGGGCGTTGAATTTCCGAATACCCTGTGTATATGTATATATATATGTAATATTCTAAACAATTTTGGTCAAATAGGGGCCTTTTACCTCACAAATAAAATATGCTTGAGCTGGAAATATCCTAGAATAAAAATATGAACATGAAAAATTATTTGAATCAATTTTTTTTTTATGTATATTCACATACTCCTATATACGCACGCCATGTTATTCCGATGTTTGGCCAATACGCTGTGGCAAGACAAGTATGTCCACGTAGTTAACTTGGTTGTCAGTGTATGCGCCTGGGATGCAGGCAACACGCGGTGGTTCCAGCAGGTCTCTGTTGTCTGTTACTAGTCATAACCACACTCTCCACTTGCAACGCGCTGAAGATTGACGAGTTTCCTACCCCTCGGGGGCACACAGCGCCAACTTTAGAACTACCAACCCCAAGTTCATTGCTTGGAAATACCTGTATTATCATCCCTACGACCTGTGCTTGCCGAGGAGAGACGTTAAGGGTGACCAAATCCCAGGCCTTTTTGAGAGGACCAATGGGAGACAACGAATTAAATAGGGGTATAGAACGTTATGAGTGCACCTTGATTGTCTAAAACCATTGTGAGTTGATTTATTTACACGATTCATTTGATTTAATATTTAATTATTAAAGTTATTTTTAATTATTTCAAGTCAGCGGGTAATTAAGGTTTAAAAACGTTGTGAGAGATTTATTTTATTGAGAGCGGGTGCTTTGTTAAGATGATTACTAATACTTAACTACAGAATAATTTGTTTACCAATTAACTTAATATTATTGGCGATTGTAATTTGTATAATAATACGATTATTATGATATTTAATTAATCATATTATTTAAATTGTATTTTACATACATACCTAATCATGCCGTTCCCTTACGGAGTAGGCAAGAAACTGTGCATTTAATTAAAACATCATCAACTCCGTGCTTAATCCATCCTCACCAACTTTCTCCACACCTCTCTATTCTTGTATACTTCCTTCACTTCAACAACATCCATACACCGAGTCATAGATGCTCTTTTATTCTTAAAACTCTTAATGGTTTTCTTTTTCACACATTAATCTAAAATATTTAGCCACATCTTACACGTCCTACTCCTTCCTTTTGATCCAAACACTCTACCTTCATATATTTGCTTCATCACTCGATCCACACTCACCCTCTTAACACGCCCAAACCAACATGAGACGCTTCCCTCATATTGACCAAACGGATTCCCTTTCAAACCGCACCCCTTCAGCACCCATTCATCACTGACTCTGTCCATAAGAGTTTCTCCACGTACATTCCTTAGATATCTCATCCCAAACCTTGCTCTCGTGTTTCTCCTGACAAACTCACACTTCACTTCCATAAACCAATGTTGGTGTTAACACACTTTTATATACTCCCATCTCTGCCTTTTTCGATACTACTTCATTCTTTAAAATATCCACCTTCTCTCCGAGATGAATTCACCCGTCTTTAAATTTCACCTTCCATTTTATATATCATCGTGCACATATACACAAAGTCCTTCACTTGTCCTAACAGTTTTACATTTATACTAAGCTAACAATAATTTACTGATCCATCCTTTTCAAAAAACCCTCACCTGAATTGTTGAGACATTTATCCAACGATCCATTCTGCAAGTTACTTTCATTTTCAGTTATTAATGCGGCATAATCTTCATATAGTAGCATTCTCACGTTCCTATTGTCCATTTGCACACCAACCACGTCCTCGCAAGTATCCCTCAGACACTTATCCATGAATACATTAAACAGCCATGAAGACATATCACAACATTGTCTAACACACTTTTCAATGCCAGACCATTGCTAAAAGCTCCATCCACCCTAACCTACACTTCACTATCATTATATCCACTCTCTCAGAGCATTCCATAACATATTCCTATCTAACCGATCGTACTCTTTCTCCAGATCAACAAATGCTTACCACCATACATTGTTCAATCATTCGTTGCAATGTAAATATCTGATCCGTGCAACTTCTACCTGGCATGAAACCACATTGCACAGCCCAAATTTTGTTTGCAGTCTTTTTACATACCCTCTCAATTAAAACTCCGTCAAAAACTTTGCCTGGAATACTCAACAAACTAATTGCCACATAATTATTTCATTCACTGCCTTTGCCTTTGTACAAAGGAGCATTGACAGAATTTTTCCAGTGATTAGGATCATTTGGAACCCCAGAACACGCAATGAACAACTCACTCAGTCTAGCAAGTAGCGCCACGCCCACACACTTAAGTATGTCACGTGTGATCCCAAACACATCCGCGGTTTGATATTATTTAACACTTTCATAGCTTTTAATACCTTTCACGGTAAACCGGGTGTACTTGTTTATTTCTTACTATTTAATAAAACTAAAAGGGGTACACAATGGGATTTTATTTCATACCACACTCGTGTGGGAATTTTTATATTGGTGAGTTTTGTTTAGTTGGAAAACAATAGATGTTGTATGTTTGCATTCGTGCATTTTAGTTTAATATCTTCAAAAATATTATTTTAAATAAGAGGGTGAAAAGGGGCTCAGAATCAGGTTGCACTCGCAACCGCTTAATCCACCACTGGGAACAACTTTATTAAAATATGCCATCAGGAAACTACCCTCTGTTTTCGATCTCGAACCAAAGCCCCAATCTCTCCAAGAGGTATGATCATGTACCACCTAAATATGAAGTTTGAACAGAATACAATGAACCGTTTAGGCTTCAGTCCCAGGGACAGACGAAATTGTAAGACATTGTTTATTTCAGAGACAGGAAAAACGTCAAGAGCCTTCATAACATCGGGCAAAAAGTGTTTACAATTACGATAACTTATCTATGTTTTCTCTTTATTTAAAAACAAATGTAATATTATCAACACTGGCTTTTAAACGTAACAGGATGTGTTTCATTAGATTATTTGACTTAGTTCATTTCAGACTGGTTAGCAAATTGTTGAACTCAACTTTTCTTAACCAAACAATGTTGTCAACATCAGGTTAAGGGCCAGGGTAGGTAATAAAATATATCTCTTTGCAAGGATTGGTATATTTGTCAGCTTGGTATTATACAGAAACTGTACTCCGTCAAGACGGCGTGCTGAGTGTTGGTAGTAACTATCCTCAGACAAACGCTGATCTAAGCACATATAGAGAGCCCAGTGTTGATGGAGATCCAGTCCAGGAAGCTGGTGACCCGGACAAAGGAGCTGATCTAAGCACGGATAGAGAGCCCAGTGTTGATGGAGATCCAGTCCAGGAAGCTGGTGACCCGGACAAAGGCTGCTGGGCTGCCCACGGGACAGTCCCGGCTCCCGAAGGAGACGATACCAACTTCAGTGTATAGACCGTCAGTCTCGAGGATCACTAGAGGACCACCACTGTCACCCTGGAGACAAGAGGACATTGGTTCAGATAACTAATAGAGGAATAATGACATAGTTCCTAAATTTAGGCCAGACAGGACTTGAAATTGGCAGTTGATACAGATTTTAGCCAGCTATTAACAGTTGTAACCATAATGCTTGGCAAAGTAAAGTATATTTAGCTAATAGTTTCGTCATTCAACCACTCACGTTGCAGGGACCACTTCTAGCGCTGCTGGTGCAGATGTTGGAGTCCCTCAGGTTCAGAGGGAAGGACCTTGAGCAGACACTGTTGGCGATGATCGTAACATCTGCGTAATTCAGAGTGGCGCTAGCGGTGCTGCCCCCTAGGGAGATCATAAAATAACATTAACTAAACAACACGTGACAGGGAGAGTGCCTCGCAAGAGTGTCTGGGAAACAAGACGCGTAGTGAAATCCAACATTGTGCATGAAATAATATTCAAATTGGTTTTATTTACGCTCTAAAGGCTTGTATTACCTCCGACGGTGAGTCCGAAGCCACTGACGGTGGCTGGTAGGTTAACGAAGGTGTTGGTGGACTGAGACCAACTGGGGAGTCGGACAGGGATGATAACATCTGTAAACAAAAAACATTATCTCTTGTAGCTTGAAAACAATAGCCAAAATGTATTCAATGGATTGCTTTCACCCTGTGACTCCGACCAATAAAAAAACTCTCTTCTCGATTACAGCGTGATTGGGAGATGAGCAGCTTATACAATTTTGCATAAAACACACAATCCTTATTTACTTCATTTATAGAAATTACCCAAGCTAGTCACTGCACGGTTCAATCAAATATGTTGATTTGGATATCCTAAGGCATAATTCTTAAATTCCAATGCAAATTCACTAAAACTGATCATTATATATTCTCTGAAAAGTCTATTCAAGTATTATTAAATTCTGTTTCTAGTATTACGTCGCGAGGTGTCGTTAGTGCCGATATAATCCCTGTAGTATGTGTGGCAACCTTGATAGATGAACACTTAGGTCAAATTCTTACCACTGAAGGCAACAGCGCTGTCGAGCCTGATGAGACCGATGTCGTTACGGATGAATATACTACTGTACTGCGCATGGATGATGGCCAACCTGGACACCTGGGTGTGAGAACCAATCTGTGCCACGGCTCTGCTGGTGGACCCGAGAGTCACGGAGAACGTGTCGAACCTACGGCACAGGATGGTGACAATACTAACAACACTACTTATAAACTTTAAACAGAACTAGCTTACATTAAATACACATTTGCATTCAATTGTTCGTCATTAACTTTTAAACGGCCCAGGTTTGGTGCTACTTTGCGAATATAAGGCATGCGAATCAAACTGAGATACCAGGAACTAGTCCCATAATTCAGTCAAAGATTATCAAATACCGAATATGGCCAGCAAAATAAATCTTACATGATATACTTGCCGCGATGTTTTCAGGGTTATTATTGAAATTATCGACCATATAATTCTTTGCTAGATATCTTGTGCAAAAGTTAAATAATGAAAGGTGTTCGAGAACATAAGATAAAATTTTAAAAGATGAACCTGACTCCACACTTTCATATTTGTAACATTTAATGTCCTCTTTCAGAACTCTATAGTGATAGTAGCACAAAATTTAACAAAATAGCCTTATTTCTCGACCTGGTTTTTAATATTTATAGCTTTACTTCAGTGTCAGAATAAATATCTTTTATATATGGAAGGAGACCATATTAAAATGATGTATCCTTTCTTTGTAGTGAGGCCAGGATTCTATAAAGTCATTGCTTCCGATTTAACTAAGGTCACATAACGTGTCTGATAGGACCAGACTCCGTTAAATATTTGGTAGTTTATAGGAACAAGACCTCTAAATTCTTGGTGTTTGATAGGACCAGACTCCACTGAATTTGTGGTAGTTTTTAGGAGCAG
>CABFVX010007953.1:0-27250 GCA_902151425.1 Timema shepardi
GGTAGATGAGGAAGATTAAATAAATGTTTTGAGTGTCAAATAAACTTTTTTTTTATATATTATTATTACAGTATTAAATTATTTTAAAAAATAAAATAAGTGTTTAGTAATCAAAATCTCATGTTTTTTTATTTACATTCATATTTATGCATGATCCAAACCTATAGCTTTGTATGTAATACTTATAAAAAAATAACAATAACAATAAAAAATGTAATAACAATTTTTTTAATTAACTTTGATGTTATTTATGTTCCCAAAACACCGAGACAATATCAAAGTTTTGATTTTAAAAAATGGCAAATAATACCATGCCAATGTGAATAGTCAAATATAGCCATTCACCATTTGCTTCTTATGCATCAATAATATGCCCACTATTAATATTTCGGCGAGATACTCCACTTTAAAATGCACGAAGCCCGGCCTCCAGAGGGGCTTCCCCCACCACGTTGCCACTTCTCCGCTCGAGCGCCCGAAGCTACAAACAAAAAGTTATGATTATTTTTGCACGAAATTATTATTGTAGCTAGGCACCAATAAGAGCTAATATTTAAGCCCCGAAATAAGTTCCTATGGCAATTACAATCTCTAAAATTAAATGTCAAAAAATGACCATTTTTTGCAGTTTTGACTTTTTATTGAAAAAAGTTGTGAACCAATTTCAATCGACTAGGCCTCATTATTTTCGTCTTTTTAACCACTATCACAAGCTATTTTTTGTTTTTCGAAAGAAAAAAAATTCACACCTTTAAAGTGAAAATACCCATTTTCAGCACTTTTATGCATTTTTTTTAACATAAACGCTACAAGACAATTTATTACAAAGTACATACATTCATCTATACGATATTTCTCCTAATTATCACGTTGAGAAAGTGGATGGTAAATTTATTTTAAGAAAAAAACTATCTTGCCTTGACTAATAGGCTATTTAATTCAGATGATATCGGTAGTGTCGCTTATCAATCATTTGGTAACTTAAACATTATCAAATCTCACATTAATAACATAATAGAACTCTTAAACTACTTTCTACTGGTAAACTAATCCAATATTACCGTCCATTTTGAATAGCTTCGATTGTAGTTGTATTGCCATGACAAGGCAATAAAAATAAAAATAGTTAAGTAGACCACTAAATACCAATGAATTCTTACTATTTTCACTATTTTTACACATCCCATTTCATAAACTATGATTTCAGTTGAATTAAAAATGTAACATTGATAACACGTATTGGTAATAAATATTAGATCAAACTTCCCACATTTAAATAAAAAAAACGCACTTACTATTTCATATTGTCTACTAGAAATATTATTTTAACCATCTTATTTTTTATTTTTATTCATGAACAACTTCTTTTATATACATTAAAAATTGTATTAAATAAATTTCACAGTAGGATCTTAGTAGTGAAAATCCATATATGATAAGACACATGCGCATCTTCGCATAAAGGAATGGAACTGGAACTGAAGAAGTTATTATGCACAACTATTTCATTTACTAATTACCAAAATATGAAACATTTCAAATTTATGACGTCTTGAGATAATTTTTTTATAGGGTAATTAAAGCTTTGGGTGCTTATTTTGGGAAAATATGAGCTCATTAAAATTTCACTTTTATGAACACACACACACACATTATTATTTTCAACACACATATTGAAGAATCATCATAGACTCTACCATACAATATGAGTGAACTATCGACATTTTTATGAGGAATAAATTACATTTTCAAAATAAAATATAGCCTATGTTACTCGCTGATAATGTAGCTTTATATTGGTGAAAGAATTTTTAAAATAGGTCCAGTAGTTTTTGAGTTTATCCATTACAAACAAAAAAACAATCTTTCCTCTTTATAATATTATTGTAGAGTTTTATTATTGTTAGTATAATTGTAATGTATTTAAAGACGAGTTTTGAAACCATTTTGATTATTTTTCTATTGTATTTTTATTTGAGTGTTGTAGTTATTTTACATTTTTTAAAAGTGCTATTTAAAATTATTTAAAAACCAATGCGTCCGTTTTTTAATCTCTTTTTATTATTTACTATTTATAAAAATGAGTGTCATTCATATTTTAAGAACACATTGTATGGGTTTCATTAATTTTTAAAATCTCATATTTTAAAGATGTGGTATTTACATTTTATGTTTGTTTTGACCAATGACATTTTAAATATAACCTACTATTTAACTTTAAAGTAAACAAATATATATTTTAACATTTTAAAGCTATGAATATACTCGAACTTGAAAGATTTTTGAAATACTCTACTCAAGTTCGACATCAATGGAAAACCCCAAGCTCGCAGACCCCTAACAAAAATCAATTTTAAAGCTTGCAATGCTTTTAGTTTTAGTGCAATGATGCTTTCTTCAAATCTTCGTCTTGCATAAGTTCCTGAATTTGAGTCTTTATAAAGATTATATCCCTCAAGTTCTCAGTGCTAATTATGTGGAAATTTCTCAATGTAAATTGAAACCCACCGGAATACCACTTACCCATTCCTTTAACAAAATACATAAATAAATAATAAATGTTAGTTGTGGCTAAGGTGGAAGGAGAATCGGGTAAGTCACATTCTAGTGGGTTTAAATACACATCTAGAAATTCCCACAGATTAGCATCACCTTAAGGGGAAAGTACCAACTTAAAATAATCAAGTTTTTCTTAGGAATATATTATTTGATTATTATAGTACAATAAGATCCGATGCCTTAGCTCATTCGATGACATGTTTGTCTACTGAACTAAGAGTCCCAGGTTCGATTTCCTGCATGGTCGAAAAATTTATCATTGGTTGAATGTGGGTTTGCCCTTTCACAGTGATAATTTAATGGCCGAGGGGGGTGCTGGATGTTGTACCTGTCCTAGTCTGAAGTTATATTATAAGTCATATGAAGCTACGACAGGCCTAGCAAGCTGGTAGTGGAGAATATATGGCTTGAAATAAAACTGACCACAGGTAGGAAACAGTCATGGATGTAAAGTAAAGTACAATAAGAAGCAGACATATTCATGATCATAGTTCACTGCCACCTTTTGACCACATTGTTATTATATTGGTTATAAAGAATAAACCCATGAACCATTGTTAATAAATTTCATCTCACAACTATACCATGTGTTAAGTATGTAAAACGGCAGCAATGCCAGAAATGATTCCTCCATGAAACAAAGGGGATGTGCTATATCCCTTGAATCACATGTTGAAAAACTATAATTTGGTATGATTTAAAGGGCTATGTGTAGCAACATCAATTATGAAGAGTAAAATACATTTTAGATCCATATTAATGAGCACTGGTCTTGTAAATGAAGCACACCTTTTTTTTACAAAATCCGCAAAGGGAACGGTGACATCTAAAAACAATGGGATAGGTGAGAGGACATGTTTGCTAAGAAACAACTACAAGTTATGTTAGTTTTAAATAAATATTGTTTATTGGGAAATAAGAGTTCATTTGTAAATAAAGAAATAAATAAAGTTTTATATTCAGAATTACAAAGGTAAATAAAAACAGGTTTCGATAAGCGAATGTGATACACAAGGGAGAGAATTGCTTTCATATTTAAATAAGATGTACATGACTTAGATTTGTACTATTTTGTTAATAAAGTGACTGCCCTATCTATATTATAAGGTAGTATAAAAAACAAGGAAGCCACAAACTTTCTAATTTCTCGTTAAGCAAAACTAGAAAGATTGCACTATATGTGAAAGACTTATACCATTGGAAAGGATAGACCTAGCAGTATATAACATTTTCAACTATTTTAACTTGCTAATATTTAACTAATATTTTCTGTCTCGAAACAAGGAAATTACAAAATATTCCAAAGAATATAAATCTATAAACAACTAGTCAGAATATATTCCTGATGGTAAATTACCTAATATTCCAAACATAATGAATTTACTAACAAATCAAAGTATATTCTAGGAAATTACTGAACATTGCAAACATTATGAATATAATAAACACGAGTCGGAATATATGCCTGATGGTAAATTATCTAATACTTCAACATAATGAAGACAAGGGTTACATTTTTATAATATCACTGGCTACTACCAAAATAACACAGCATTTCCTAATGCCGCCAAGTTTGCCATAAAAATCACTCTGCGGCCTATATAAAACACCCAACATCCCAGGAGAGGCGGAAAGGAAGATGGAGGAGGAATGATGAGGGGAAACAGAATAGTCTCTCTGTCTCACTCTTGCAACTTCAAAATGTGCCCCATCTGGAAGTCTGTGGAAGGCCAGAACATGTTCCAGTACATTCCTTTTCCTTCTGGATGATACTAGATGGATTTCTGAACGTAGTGTCTGGCTTGTTGACGTCACACTGGCTCGCCAGTCAGTTGGACAGCGACGTTTGTCCAAATTGGTTGGGCCTTAGCTCGGGCAAGTTTGTTGGGTGTACTTGCAGGGTTGAATTGGTGCAAGGTGTAAACAGACTGAGTTTATAAACCAGATATAGCAAATAGTAATTGTATTTAACTGTTATTTAGGAAATATATATTTTGTAGAAATGTCTCAGGATATTAACTTATTATAAGATTGACTTAAGTATATATAAAACTACCTGGCATAAATGGAGTAGAGAAACATTATTAGCATAAGCTGTTTTAACAATTTATTTGGTTTGTGTAGCGGTAAAATCACCCAAATAAACCCTGCATTATTTTTGGTGCTAATTATTTAACTATCAAATATAAAGGTCAGCGAACTATTGAGCTACATGCCCTGCCCATCTAATCCTTTCTGACCTCATTTTTTATACTATATCCTTATTTTTAAATATAGGCTACTATTTAATATTAATTTTACCAGCTGGGAAATATGGCTCCACCCTGAAGCTATGGGATTCACCAATGCTTAAAAACACTTTTATTAGCTTAAGGGATTATCTATTTTAACTACATTTTAGTATCTGCGAATCTGTTTATTTTAAGAGAACAAAAAAAATTCTCATGGATAGAAAATGAAAAATCTGCTATCCTCAATCAAGGCAGGGGTTCGTAATTTTTTTTTGTTAGAGTATTTTTCTAGACAACAATATATTATTAGCCTAAAATCAAATGAGTTGACTATTCAGTCGAGAGTAACCCGAACAGTTGGAATGAATCATTTTAAGTAATTAACTATCTTTATTTTGATTGGTATTCTGGTGTAGTTTAAAAAAAAAGACGTTTTTGTTTAAACTTTGTGTCACTTTATATATAATATAATTACTTATATTATGAAATTAATATTAGTTTATTGAAAGTGTAAATAAACTTATCATAGCTTTTTTGCTAATCCAAATTGAAAACCAGTAGTTGTAAAATGTAGAGAAGTTCAAGTACCTGGGAAGTCTGTTGACAAAGGATGTCTACTGCACCAAGGAAATTAGGTCAAGGATCACCATGGCCAAGGAAGCCAATAACAAGAAGAGGTTACTGCTGACCAGCAAGTTGAGTTTGGAACTGAGGGAGAAACTGATGAAATGCCACATTTGGAGCATCACGCTGTATGGTGCAGAAACTTGGACGCTTAGGAAGATGGAAAATAAATACTTGGAGAGCTTTGGAATGTTGAGCTGGAGAAGATTTGAGAAGATCAGGTGGACAGACAGGGGGACAAATGAAGTCCTAAGAAGAATGGATTAGAAGAGTTCCATTTTAGATGTGATTCTTCGGCGCAAAGCAAACTGGATCGTACATATCCTTAGGAGGAACTGTCTTCTGCACGAGGTCATAGAAGGAAAGGTTGAGGGAAAGAGGAGCTTAAGAAGAAGGAGGATTCAAATATTGGATGACTTGAAGGAAAGAGAAAATTCTGGGAGTTGAAGGAGGCAGAGGACAGGACGCATTGGAGGTCTCTTGCCTGGGTCATTAGGGCTTATAATATAGTATAGTATAGTATAGTATTGGGGTAGTTCAACAAATTAAGACTATCTTTAAAGGTAAGTGGAGTATTCAGGGCTGGACCATGCATACCGTACTCTAATAACAATAAAATGTTTTCTCACAGATACAAAGAGTATAAACAGGCTTACTGCACTGGCTATGCTTTTTCTTGAAAAATGATTGGTAAATTAAATGTCTGGGTCCATGTGTGCGTTATTCATCCACATTTATTCAATTTTCGATATGACTCACAGAAGTGTGGAACCAATATTCGCTTTCATGTATGAATATTTCATACATAGCAAGTAACAAACATTGTTCTTCCTAGAGACGGTAGACTACCACACATCAAAGAAGACTTATATCGCCTGAGAGCAGTTCATCCATGAATACCGAATATAGAGTATATGTGGACAGCAGGAGCAGCGGAACTATGGAGGACCCTGACCCCTGGAATATAGAGTATATATCGACAGCAGGAGCAGCGGAACTAGGGAGGACCCTGACCCCTGGAATATAGAGTATATATCGACAGCAGGAGCAGCGGAACTAGGGAGGACCCTGCCCCCTGGAATAGATTCCCCCTTAGACATATTTCAAATCCTCTGATATTATCAAATATGAAACTGAAAGATGGCCTTAAATCAAACTTCAAATGACTTCTCGATGCATTCTATTGTAAATAATTTGCCGTAGAAGGCCGCTTTAACTAACTACTAGATTATAGGCATCTAACTGGCAGAAAAAGTCAGGGGAGCAAAGTTCTAAAGAGCTTCCAAGGTCATCCACGTTTCAAAAATGTCTAGGTGAGGAACACTTTAAATGGCTTATAATTTATTAAAGAATATAATTTTTTAAAAATCAAGATTAATACTACACATAGCTTCTAGAGTAAACCATTTTTCAAAAAATTGTTTGGAGGAGGGTCACTCCAAATAGTTTATAAAAACTATCTGATTTAAAAAAAATTGAAAGGATGGCCATTGTTTAAAACATACATAAGATCAAATATGAATGAGAAACTATTACATGGCTCTAAACAGATATCTAACATTGTAAGTAGCTATGTTATTTATAACTATGAACCCCCTATAAAAATTATCTGGATCCGCCCCTGTGTAGGCCTATTAATACACCTTTATGTTGGTATTGTCTTGATATACTCAAAACTAAATAGCTGTAAATTTGGTTTTGTAAACACCCTAGTCTATATATCACCAGCCACCACTGTTACGACTGAGAAAAATTCTTCAACTGCGGCATTGGGGTCTGCAGACGCTGGGAGAAGTAGTGTATTCCCTTTAAGGGGGCCACCTAGGTAGGTGAGAAATTGCTTGCTCTAACGCAATATTCAATCAGTGATGGTGTTATTGCAAAACAAAGTAGAAAGATTCCATCAAGGCTCTTTAGCCATAACAACCCTCTTTTGAATTTTACAAATAAAATAAAGTCGTGAAATGTTAAAAATGGTTTATTTTCAACCACTTTTTTAAGCATTTGTATTGCTAGAAGACTAGGCCTGATGAAAAAGAGCCCTAAATCTAGCCTTGAACAAAGACAGTAACTTTTTGATAGATTCACGACAGAAAATTTTAATATACTTGAAAATTATTTCTCTGGTTTTGAAGAGTCAAACTGGTTCTTGTTCTACTGGGTAGTGTCACTACTACGTCATTCAATTGTTTGGGAGAGAGATAAAGAAGAAATTGTAAAATCCAGATGAAATGTACTCACATTTGTGGGGAGGGAGAGTAAGAAATAAGCACATCTGGCTGGGATTTGAGCCCCAACTTCCCTGTCACTGGCAATCCCAACCAGACGAGCCTGATGTTGATTTAAAATGCTCACCGATGTGACTAATTAGCTATTTGACACTGCAAGCTAACATTTTAATGTTCTAATTTTCAATAGCATAATCCACTTATAACTATTTAAGACAGTGCTATACCTTATTTTCTTAAGTATTTATTTGAATTTTCATTTTATTAATTCAAAAATGACGTCATTGAATATTTTACTGGCCCAGATTAGATTCTCGTTCATTTAGGGATGCTTTAACCTTGGACACACTGAAAGCGTGGAAAGCCAAGAAAATACTAAAGTGTCACCAGGTGACAGTGTTGCCTGGACTTATGTTTGTTAGTAGCTGCCAACCAATAGTTCTGTTATAAAGTTATATAGTTGTTACACTGAAGAAGAAAACAGTACCTATGTTGGATTCAACACTAAATTAAAAAAATAAAGGTGAAGGTTAGTTTGCTCTGTCAGAGTTAAGTCAACCATTTTAGAATGTTATTCATATCCATTTTTGGGAACAATATTGTATTGTAGGGCACGCGTGACCTGGGAGGGTCACGGGCCATTCACACGTCACCGTGCGAACCACGAGTTATTTTGAGGATATTGGAGTATGTTGCAGGTTAAATATGAAATAAAATACACACAGATCACCCAAGGTTTTGATGATTAAAAACACCAATCAAAATCATTCACAGTATTAAATAAACATAAACAATTCAACAAATTAAGTAGTCAAAGTAATTATGTAAATTAATAAACCTATAAGGACATAAATAGAATAACGCTGAATAAATAACTAAGCAGTTCACTGAGCTAATTAATAATAGTAATTGTCTTTAAATTAATAAACAAATGAAAACACAAAATAAAATTACACTGGATTATTATAACTAAACAGTTCACTGACTCGGGTAATATAGGCAATTGTTCGTAAATCAATACACAAACACATTAAATAGAGTTACATCAAATCAAGTAAACAGATTGTTAACAAAAATACTGAATAAATAGTTAAATATCCAAATATCAGTTTCCCAAAACGCCCGCCCACGACACAATCCATTTTCAATGTTAAAGACACTCACGGCACCCCGCCACAGATCCCAGCGCCTTACACACCACACGAACACCGGACTCGCTGGTCCACTCCCGGTCTCACTGGTTCAGAACCAAGAACTGAGCACCTCTGGCTATCGCTGGGCGTGTATATATAGGGGTGGTGCTAGATAAGGGTCTGGAATCCTCTACTTCTAGAATTAAAAGGACCCAGACCCTTCCAGACGTGTCTCTGTCCTCCCCCCCCGTTCCCTCTAATCCCCCAGCCAAGTGAGAAGGTCGCTGCCTACCTGCTAAACAAGGAGAGAGACAGAGAACCAGAAGCACAGCCAGGGTAAACAATGAGAACACGCTGGTCCCGCTGTTAGACAAGGAGGGAGACAGAGAGAACAATGAGAGCACGCTGGTCCCGCTGTTAGACAAGGAGGGAGACAGAGAGAACAAGGAGCACAGCCAGGGTAAACAATGAGAGCACGCTGGTCCCGCTGTTAGACTCTAATCTTGTTACAACATTTTTGTTTCAGTTTACAACTATATAGTTATTTAGTTTTCATGATCCACAACCTGACCAGGATTGCTCAATTTAGTAATAATATCCACGCTTTAGAATTTACATGCGTCTATTAAACTTGCCCCACAACATTATTTTAGCTCAAAGATTGTTTAAGTTTAGGTTAGGGGGGTGTAGAAGGCCTTCCCCCCGCCCCATTTTGCATTTTAATATATTTTGACAAGTTTACCAAATGTTTCTGATTCCCTTCATTTTTACTGGTCAAACTTAAAAGTTCACACAATGCTAAATACATGGTTTCAGCTTATGTTGTGAATGTTTTATTAAGTTAATGGAAAACTTGTCAAGTTTGTTGATGAAAATATTGGTTATAAATGTTTCTCTAGAAACACTTAAATTGGTGTAATAGAGAATGTATCTAATCTATGATAGTAGTGTAAGTAAGTGACATCTAGCAAAAGCTACCAGATCTACAAGACCATGTATTGATTTGTGCTCACTATTGACAGTCTAAACTTTCACAACAAACAATTTGTTTTTATTTCTTTATCAAATTATGTTTTTTAACCGTTATTACATTCCCTGCTAGCTGTTAATTACCAACACTCCTATGACGAATGGACTTTATATGTGGTCTGAGTGCAGGATGACCTTTTAAGGTTTGTTGAATTTTATTAGAGCCGATTTTGATAACATCAATTTTTCTCTTCTCACCCTTTAGGAAACTACCCTTAATTTTAGGGTTGGATATCCAATTCCAAATACCCCTCGAGGCAAACCTATAAAACCCTAGATACCAAGTTCTAGCCCTATCGGTAAAATAGTTTAGGCTCTACTCTGAGGTTACAGGCAGACAGGCAAACGGAATCGCAAAAACTACTTTTTCATATTCGTGTGGTCATGAAACGTCGACATTAATCAAAGACTCCCTAAAACTATGCATGGGATACTCAACAAACTGATTGCCCTATAATGCTCACATTAATTCTTACTGCTTTGCACAAAGGAACAATAACAACAGTCTTCCCGTCGTCAGGAACATTTGAAATTTCTATAAACAATTGAACTCGTACAATTTGGCAAAAAATGACATGCCCCACGATTCTTAAAAATTTCGCTTGTGATCCCATCTATGCGTGTAGCTTTGCCATTCCTTAACACCTCAGCCTCGTTGATTCTTTCACTCAAACCATTTTCCCTATTTTCTGCTACTTTGTCTACGTTTTCGCCATAAAATTGTTCAAAATACTCACTTTATCACTCTCATACTGTTTTCGTCCCAGATCATCTCGCCACGTTCACTCTTAATTCAACAGGTCTTTCCTTGCACTCCTGGTTTCGTCCTCTTTGCTCACTTTCAGAACGGCTTCTTATTTCCTTCAAAATAATTCTGCATTCTCTCTCCTTTTTATATAATTTGATCCTTACTATCCTTTACTACTTTGCATTCATCTTTTTCTCATTTCATATTTCCCACTAACTCTTTAACGTTCTGTTTCACACTTCTCAGTACGCTTTTTTTACTTTCACAGATTCTTTCATCTGGACATTCCATCATGCATCTCTTTTTCAAGTTTCCAACCACCGCATCTTCATACATACATCTTTCGCGCACTCAACTACAGCCTCTTTTATTCTGTTCCAAGCATTTTTCAACATCATTATTATTTATTTCGACATTCCATTCATGCTCTTGTAAAGTTAACTTCTCTCCCAGCAATCTTTCATATTGGGCTCTCACATTTTAACCCTGGAGTTTTTACACTTTCATTCCTACTTGCATTCTTACTCTTCCGCTGCTTCCTCGCAAAATTCCTACCTAATTCAACTACTGAGATCACCAGGAATTTATGATCCGTTTCACATTCAGCTCCTTGCACAGACCTAGTATTCTTTACTAAACTTATAAGTATCTCAAACACCACCAAATAAATCATCGTTCTCGAATGGCCCCTTTCTCATTGACACAAGTGCATATCTTTGTGCAAAAACCATGTGCTCGACACAAACCTTTTTCTAAACATAGGCCCATTTACTCATTACCATTCTCATTTACCATACCTTCCTAACACACTCCGAAGTCTCTCTTTGGGTACCCATCTATCCATTCATATCTCCTAACAAAATAATTCTTTCATCTGGTTCACATGCATTCAAGACTTCATTGAGCTCGTTCCAAAACTCTACTCTCACTTTCTTGCCTTCACCCTTCACCAGAGCATAACCAGCAACTAACATAATTCTAACTATTCCTATTTTCATACGTACCCATAGAGGTCTAGATTACACCAAATCATACCTTCTCACAAACAGTTTAGCTTTTGGACTTTGGATTAAACCTGCTCCCTAACTTCACCTAACCCATTAATCCACACCTGACCACAGTGTCGGGTTATCATCAATCGTTATCAAAACATCTTTCTCTTTTCGCTTGGTTTCACAAACATACAAAATATAAATATTTCCTCCAATCATTTCCTCTAACAATTAATTCTCTTTAGCACACACTGATCTCACATTTCACGTTCCAGTAGTCCTTGTTTTCGCCAGTTTGCCAACAGATCAGTTTTAACCTCGGCTGCTATCATAGCGTCGGTCGTACAAGGCTAATATTCCACTGTTTATTTTAGTGATTAGCTTAGGGTAGATTAGGTTACTTGCCTTGATCGTACCCACACTCATAACGTATTCTACCTTTTATTTGTAATTTGTAGTCTAAGTAGTCTAGGTTGGGGCTGGTTTATGGGAAGGGGTGGGGCCGCTACCTGAATATTGCTTTGTGAAAGCCGGTTTTCTGACACTAGAAGGCAATTTTTGTCTGTTCTTTATTAAAACCACCATCTTTAAATTGAACTGTTTTTAAAAATGCCTGCTTGATAGCGATGTTGTCCCTTGGGACTGCACGAATCGATCCTCGTGTTGAAGGACTCAAGCTCTCCCAAGGATTTAACCCGGAGGCTATGGCTCTGGTGTATAACTTCTCTGTGCAAACAAGGATATTGAAGTCTACAGGTCTCTGCTTGAAGAGACGAACGTACTTTATCTGATTGAAAGTTAAAAGGAGCTGTCAAGGTAAGGTAAATGGACATCATGGAGTCCTGACAAAGGTTTTAAAACCACCAACTTCTACGTGACAGCATTGCGTGTCTGTGCTTTCTCATTCATGGTTTGAACACTTCTAAACATCCCATAAATCTGAAATTTGACAAGCCGAAAGAAGTATCACCCCATTAGACCAGAAAAGCAGAAATATGAGAAATGAGAAATCTGGCTAAGGAAATGAGAAGATCTTTAAATAGAAAAAAAAAACATTTAGGTGAGGCAGCGGCACCACTTCAGACAATCAAACAAGTCCTAAATATGAAATTTCAAAATCAGGGTTGGTGAAATGAAAAGGGGGAGGGGGTGAGTGCCTTAGAGGTGGTTGCCCCAGGCGCAAAATTCTTAGGGCTGCAAAATTTTAAAAAGTATTTGTAATGTATTAAAATGTATTTAATTGCAACTTAAAACTTTTATTTTGTTTACATATCTAGTCAGTCGATAAAACTATTTAGGCCTATGTATTAACATCTACAATGACCGCAACTTTAATTATTTCTTAGTTGCAAACATACGATTATGTTTCTGTACAATCCATTCACGTTGACGGATTACTCCAACCTGGGAGACTGGACACGCGTTTGTGCTCAAACAGGAAATGGCAACGTAATGTACTTATGTGCATTTTTAACTCGACACCAGCAAAATTAGGATGGGTAAAATATCATTATGATTGAAAAAGTTGTATTTTCTTAATTGACAGAACGAAGTGAGGTTCTGTTTTAACTTGAGGATTTGGCATTTCGACTCTCCGGATGTTTGTTCAGCGATAACTGTAAAATTCGTGGACAAAGTTTAACGACATTTGATGGAGACATTCTTTGAACCTAGCCTAAACAATGAAGGGGATAGTGGGTCACAATTGAAACACTATACAATGGTGTTTTTTTCATGTCTGTTTCAGTTACCACCCGAATATAATGTAATTACACTCAAATAAAACACACATTATCATTTTCACTTATGAAATTCATACATCAACAAACTTGATACTGTGTGGCCAACTTTATCAAATTTGGGAGCTCAGGTCATTTTGTCTTAATGTGTCCCGTTGTGGGGCCCAATAAGACAAGGCATGGAGTACAATGAGACATTGGTTTTAAAATTATAAATATATAATTATATTATTCAAACATTAAAATATTATCCACAAAAGCAAACAATTCTTGATGTACAACAGTACGTTAGTAAATTATCCTCCTCCCCCACTTAGGTTTACTGTAACTGGAAACCTAATTTATGCTCATTAAGACATTTGGAGTGCACCCATCGTAATGAATACTAATAAGCCAGAAGTCGAGTCCAAACGAAAGGTAGGTGTTCTGTTGCTTTGTCTGCCCAAACACACTGGGCTTAGGCAAGACCATCCTAATGTATTTCAAAGCCACTGAAGCACGATGTGGAACAGGTGATAAAACAACTTCCAGAGCATTTGCAGCTCCGTCGCAGGTAACTGATCTTGTGTTCATCATTATAGTATTTTTAAACCAAAAACTTGCCATAATAAAACAGAGGCTATTCTTCTCATGAAATTCTACGAGTAGGTAGGAACTTTCTTTGAATGTCACTTCCAGTCTTCAAATGCCCTGAGATCTATGGAAATCAACTTCCCAGCAGACGCTTCATCTGAAGAATGATATGATATTGTTGCTAGAATGGACACGTCTTTGTCATAAGATAAATCAGCTGCTTTAAGAAATAAATGTTGCTTGACCTTGACACTGGTTGGCTTCACCTGCTTCCTCTTACGTTTCTCTGCACGCTCTCAAAGTGCATCCTTCTCCTGAGTAAAGTTCCTTTATATCTTCCTGTTCTAGAGTTATTCCTCTCATAAGCTTTTGGATATCCGCAGAACTCTTGTGGGCTAACAAACTTGTTTGAATTGGTGTTAATATGGGTTACAGATGTATTTTACTTTATATTTTCTAGAATGGGTTGATCTAGCGGTGCAAAATTCTGCAATGGGCCTGTTGGTTGTTCTTGTTGTTCTTTCTTCAGGTACAGCTCGGTCAGATACTGCACTGGACAAGAAATCGCCATTGATAACAATATTCTGATTATATGGATATATCCCCATCTTTCTGAACCCAGACTTTACGTTGGAGGGTATCATTGAACCCTCCTCGAATGCAACTCCTACACAAGAAACTAACTCAAAGGTTGTCATTGGTGTACCCGGGTATTGAAGCATCCAGAACTCAACAACTGAATTGTAGTTTGCCTTTGAGGATTAGAATATTAACATCAAGAGGCTGCAACTTATTGCTGCATTGTAGTGGCTAGGTAAGCAATTTCACTCCATTTGCCCTTGTAGGATCATTCACATCAATGGTGGTTGTCGAATCGCAGAAATGGCGGATTTTCCCTTGATGAATTTGAGTGTGCGATAAAATGGCTTATCTCTTAGATGAACGACTCGTTTTCCTTGCATTGCGATAGAGTCGCAAGCCCAAGAGTACCATTTGGTGCACCTTGATTCATGAGTTCTTTAAAATCCATTCGTGGGATGTTTACGCTACAAGTTAGATTACCTATGGGGCACAATGAGACAATGTCTCATAATTCCCCACCTTAGACTATCTCACTGTACCCCACCAGCTAAATTTCAAAATATGGTGACATGTGTACGAAACTACATAACATATTACAACATATCCCCATACTATTTGTAGGCAACTAATCAAGCTATTGCAAAGGCTTGAATTAACACTCACTTTATTAATATATCTTGTGTGACAGAGTTAGATATATTAACCATACATTTTACTTTCATTACCTGAAATGGGATGCTTTCATGTAGCTAGGAAACTTTGGCTGCCAACCTATTGCAAACACGATGTAAATATGAAGGATTGGTAGCTCATTATACTACCAGAGCATCACTTTCGTAGTATCGCCAAATATAGGAATACTTATCGTGTCTCGTTGTGACCCATCCTCCCTTATATTCATAGTTTTTCAATCTGGCAATCCGTTTGAATATGGTGGCCACTCAAAAGGTTTTTCGTTTAGTAGCTCATATCAAATGATTTGATGTTTTCATGTTTTATGTAATTCCATGTCGCTTAACGTTCGAGAGCACCCTCGGGGCTGGTGATCGTCATATTATGTCTGCTGTATTCAATGTCTATGCATGTAAATGTCCACTTACCGCTACAACAATACAACCCTATCAAACAAAACAAATGATTTGAATTTCACATTCTAAGCAATCGATCGACTAGTCAGTGCATACCTTTTTGAATTTTTACATACATTTCGAGACTTACGTCTTAAACCACGTGAACATCTGCTCTTCTCTATCAATATAATACCGTTTTAGAATGTAGTATTAATTTGTTTTCTGTCTTACTTGACCACCAAGGGAAAATGACAACTTGAAACTTGGTGAAATCTCTGTCAACTGCAGTCTCTGAATGGGAAGAGCGAGGTCTGATGTTCACACTTTGCACAACTACTAGTTATTTAATACATTGAAACTAGCATTTACAAATAATTATTTTATCAAGCATTCGAAAATGGCATTTGAACATTGGAATACAACCAGGTAAATTCAGTTTAGCTGAATAATGCTTACCAGTGACCTGTTCAGGTTCGTCCTATGCTCAGAGTCACTCGACTCTCGTAGTTCAAGGCCCACAGATGTACTAACGCAGACCAGTACAACTAAGTCCGGTACAAAGTGTAGTAGCCAGTAATATAAGTTACGTCCTATCTATGTGTTGATACGATACAAATTAGTACATGGCCAAAGTATAACATAGTTTTCCTTTTTATTTTCAATATATACACGCTCTACTCATGTCAAAACGAAATTGTAGTTTACATAAGGTTATAATAATACTAAAAATATTGCAGGCAATTACAAATTGACAAATAAATATAAATAAATGGCAGGGTTCACCGCACAGCTTTCTCTCTCTCACCCTCCAATCTTGAGATAATATAATCTGTTGCAGAAACACTCCACCAATTAACATAAATATAATAATATACAATGCTACAGAAACATAGAGAAAATAGGAGCATCTCCATTCTCCATGCACCAAAGAGGATGACAATCTTTTTTTTTTAAAGTTCTACATACAAAATATGTGTTTGCGTATAGTTCAGAAACTGTTGGTTTTATAAAAAAAATCCAAATAAGTTATTTTAATGTTGAATAGTACAGCACTGTAAAATTATTTCTTATCTCAAATAGTTGCGGAAATATTATCAAAATTATACATTTGTGCTATTGTAAAGTACCCTTAATTTAATTTTCATTGGAAAACAAGAAACGCCATTTTGTTAGTAATGTTAAACATGCCTAGATACAAAATTTAATAAAACTCGCTACAGCGGGGCTACCCTAGGAAAACCCTAAATACCAAGTTTTAGCCCGAACCGTAAAATTGTTTCGGCTCTAGGACGGGTACAGACAGACAGACAACATCGCACGATCATGATGGAACATCGATATTTATCAATATCAAGTTCAATTTTTTTGACGATTACAATACAACTTCTCTCTTCAAGGGGGCAAGAGAAAGTAAAATGGACTCGCTAATCTGATTGAACAAAATTAATACATAACTAAATCACATAAACAATAATGGAGCACTGAAAAAATAAATTAATTAATATATAGAAAATAATACTAGTGCAAGGTGTCAAAGTCGACACATCGTGAATCCCTTATTACAGGTGACGAGACGGTAGTTTCCTTGCAACATACCATCATATTACACCTCCCCACGACATTCCTGGAATACCAGACACTCGCCTTCAACTGACGTCGCTCCAACACAGTCCACTCATAGCTATTGAACTCGACCAACAACTGGTCTCAAATTGGATTGGACTGTCTGCTAGACTTGCGAGGTTGACCCACGGCTCTGTTACCACAATATTATAGGATACCAAAGTCGAGCTAATTTATAAAGAAAGAACGTAGGACACTATTGGAACTCGTCAAGGCACGCTTGCCACCTTTCAGGGTTAAACGAGTGTATATATGTATATATAGGTACACATGTTCACGTATGAAAGTCTTTATCACAATCATTATTTTATACTTCATACCTAATGTAATTCAATAAAAAAAATGAGAATAAGAAACAGATCCCAAAAGTCTCTCGAACGTTCTAAGACTGTAGCTGCAACTAAAGTTAGAGTTAATGTATCTTCCTCAATAATTATCTAATACAAAGATGTATGAGTAATTAAGAAAAGCCTTTACTTGATAATGAGTCAAACCAACAGATGTGCAATGGTGTGGCTGTAAACCTCTTGTTACCTTGAAGTATCATTATTGGAAGTGCGATGGAAAAACCAGACAAGAAGTTTATCAACCATAAACATAGTTTGTTTTATTTAGGACAAAATAGAAAGTAAATACATAATTAGAGCAAAATATAACAATAAGGCGTGAAGTGCTTCTCCTCTCAGGTTTAAATAACTCTACTGAGATAAAGGAATTAATTGACATTACAATATATGAAAATAAAAAAGGGAAACATATGGTTATATTCTGATTGTCAGTCCAACAGCAATAATAATCGCCATCATGGAAATCTATGGTTCCTTCGGTTATAGCAGTAAGTGCAAGCAACGATACTACATTGCAACTATTAGCATACATCTAAATTTAGGCAATAAAATATAAATATTTGCACGCCTTTAGATCTAAAGAAATCAACATAAATATGAACCAAAACAATAAACAGAACAAGACGTTAGGCCACGCCTCAACTCTAACACCTAAGTGCCCTGTGCTCTCAGTTAAATAGATAACTAAATAATCCCACATACACTCAATACGCAAACTAGAAAGGACGGGCGGTAAGCCCGAGACGCCGAGTACGCCAAAGCGTGACCGAAAATATATACATGAAATTAAATATACATTATGTATGCATAACAAAACGAAATAGTACAATTAGAATGAATTAAACCTCGTACAAAGAGAGAAAGAATGCAAGCACAAGCGCATTGACCTGCGCGCAACATTTCATAATTCTAAGTTTAAATATTTATAAGTCCCAAACGATAATTTAGACAAGATGTCCCCCATTATGCCAAAAATGCAATTTAGAGTACAAAATAAATTACGGCCCCTAGTCGCCGTCCCCACCACGCTCAGTCGATTGTATAATAAGCGACTATTCAAAAGAACGATCACTATATATACATTATTGTATCCACAGAGAGACGGGGCAAGGGAAGGAGGGGGGTAAGACGATAGAACAAACATAACAGCAAAGAATGCGTCTGGCACCACCTAGAATATTCCAGGTCGTCCTACTGGCGGAAGTGATAGCTTCATCTGGCCACGTGGAACCTCAATCGTTTCCGGCCGTCCGTGGATCGAGTGCCGAGTAGACAGTTGGTTTGACGGCTCCGCTCAGTCAGTTGTGTCAGTTGGAAAGTGGAGGTCAGAGCTCGTTCTTCGGTGTTTGTGTTGTAGCTCATCATGGGTGTCGGTGAGTGTTGACCCATTTGATATAACGTTAACTTGTAACTCGTTACATGGCTACAAGTTGGTCACACTATAAGTCATTCACGAGCTAAGGCTACCTGGATGACAGCTCGAAATATTACTAGAAGTAATCCCTAATATATCACTACGCCAACAGCTGAAATCCATCACTTTGGATGACTGTAATGAAAACAGATGGTAATATATTACTGTCATAGTTAACCACAGTAATTTAGGGCAATATATTATATTATATTATATATATATATATTCAGTGTAGAAATAAAAAAATATATTTTTGAAATAATTAGAGGCTAAATTTAAATTAAATCACAGCTACACATTTATAAAAATAAACATGAGGGAATGACAATTGGACATAAACACATCAAATATGTTGGAAGAAAGTATCGATTAATTCAAGACATTATTATAAAATGTAATTTGTAATCTAGAAAAAATCCTGAAATATCTATGATGAAGTATTTAATGTTAGCATTCCCAACTGTGGCTGCGTGTTAAGGTACTAGACTCACATTGACACGGATATCAGGATTCAAACTTTGGCTCGGTGGGTTTACTCAGGGAATCTATCTCCACTAATTTCTGGTCCTCTCTCAACTCAAATGTGAGTCACATTCCTCTATAAACTGCCGTAGGAATAGCCATTATTGGCCCATGTGGTACCTTGATGCACTGCTGTGTAAACATTTTGAAACTGTCCGATGATACAGCTGA
Organism: Timema shepardi; assembly: GCA_902151425.1. NCBI lineage: Eukaryota > Metazoa > Arthropoda > Insecta > Phasmatodea > Timematidae > Timema > Timema shepardi. Next base: position 19,586 of record CABFVX010007953.1, read on the forward strand.
CGGTAAACGTACAGTATCACAACAGATATAGACAAAATGATTATCACATATGGGTTTCACAAGGTTATGACTGGGTATTATTCACATCGATCCTTTGATAAGGGATTAGGCTTATTTAAAGCAAGTCATGGGTAACCGAGTTAACTGAAATTCAAGGTGGAAGTTTAACTTATGTAACATAAAAAGTTGTAGATTGGTTTAACATCTTATAGTGTTAAAAGTATATAATCTTAGTCCAACACAAACTAAACACTAGCAAATGTGTTAGCCTATATTAAATCGTTATATTTAATTTATATTTTTTATATTTACAAGTTAATACATGCAAATTAGCATGAAGTATTTAATGTTAGCATTCCCAACTGTGGCTGCGTGTTAAGGTACTAGACTCACATTGACACGGATATCAGGATTCAAACTTTGGCTCGGTGGGTTTACTCAGGGAATCTATCTCCACTAATTTCTGGTCCTCTCTCAACTCAAATGTGAGTCACATTCCTCTATAAACTGCCGTAGGAATAGCCATTATTGGCCCATGTGGTACCTTGATGCACTGCTGTGTAAACATTTTGAAACTGTCCGATGATACAGCTGACGGTAAACGTACAGTATCACAACAGATATAGACAAAATGATTATCACATATGGGTTTCACAAGGTTATGACTGGGTATTATTCACATCGATCCTTTGATAAGGGATTAGGCTTATTTAAAGCAAGTCATGGGTAACCGAGTTAACTGAAATTCAAGGTGGAAGTTTAACTTATGTAACATAAAAAGTTGTAGATTGGTTTAACATCTTATAGTGTTAAAAGTATATAATCTTAGTCCAACACAAACTAAACACTAGCAAATGTGTTAGCCTATATTAAATCGTTATATTTAATTTATATTTTTTATATTTACAAGTTAATACATGCAAATTAGCCTTTAACTTATCTTCAAAATGTCAACCAAATCTAGGTAAGGGAAATAGATACATTTAGGCTTGTATATTTTATATTACTGTTTCACCACTAAATAATAGACCTATAATAATATTTAGTGTAAAAGCAGTGACACGATCTTAATGCACAAAGTAGGGCTATGTTATGTACTACAAAGTAGCAGGGCCCTACTCATATAAAATAACAGATGTACTTTTACTATTTATTTTTTTGTCCACACTAGACAAATAATGAGATAAACTAGTAATTAGTTTGTCAAAATTACAAGGTACAAAGATACATTTCAACTAGTCCCTTAGGAAATACGAATGTTAATGTATTCCGAGTTTAGTTTACAAATATATCCAACAACTATTGAAAATGATTGGTTTCTTGGCTCTACTCGTGTTAGAGAACTAGTCAGGATAGATAGATAGCCCGCAAGTGAGTTAATGAACGAGGTTCTCCATTTACCATTAATAATATTGTTTGTTAATTAGCTGTTCCCAAAACAAGGTTGAAAACAATTAAGACGTGAGTTCTCGTCCTTATTTTTGAGAAAGCTAACGCTAGTTATTTGGTGAGAATGACCAACACATTTTCAATACAAGTTTATCGACTGCATTAACTAGGAAAAATGTTTGGCCTTCATATTTTAATAACTACAACCTCAATCTCAATTATTTATTATTTATTTCCACCATAGCTATTTAATCCACCCTTTTGAACCAAAATAGACATTTACATTTGATGTCGTCATAACTTTCAACTTGCCATTTATTTTAAATTAAATTCCACCCTGTAGTGCGATTCTCGACTGAGCGGAGGGTTCTATGATGATGTAGCAATATTAACTGAGAAGATGGACTCGCAAGCCTATGCAGCCTTTACTCAACGTTACGAAAAGGCTGCAAATGTAGATAGATAGCAACACGAGAGCAGCCTCCTGATTGGCAGAAGGTTTGGGCCTATCTGTGTAGAGGAGACTCAACAAATGCTTACTAAAGTCCTCGCCTTGTCTCATTCTTTTTCGCCGACTTGTTACTCTACATGCAACAAACGATAAAGAACATTTTACAAAATAGTCACATTCCAGAAGTGAGGCCTTTTAAAAAGTGCTACACCTCACCGACACTGTTAAATATTCCGTTTCCACAAATTTGGAAATATAAATATCAAATTTTTCATTTCTTTAAACTGTATTATTTTCCTAAAAGTATAAAAACTGAAAAGGAATCACTGAAACAAGATAACATTAAATAGTAATAATTATTGTTTGTTAAACAAGGAATTAAAAAGAAGACATGCATTGTACTGGATATACAGGAATTAGTAAATATTGGGAGGAAAAATGGATCTAACCCCCCACTCCTTATCCGGAAAAATTGACGTTTTGGCTTTGTTGTTCTTAGAGGCTCAGTAACTGCTGAGCAATGTATCCTCAGTTACTCGAACAAGACGAAATGGACGCCTGTAAATTGTCAAATTCTATAGTGCTCTACTACACACGAACTGTCTGGTCTGCTTTATCAGCAACGTGGAGGTCAGGGTTTGATTTCTGGTCAGGTGTCAATGATCCAAACTTGTGACAGGTGGTTGTTGCTGTTTTCAGGACAGGCTCTATGCAACCATTGCCGAGAAAATACCCACAGAGCCAAGATGTTCTCGACCCACGAAGTGATCCACATGTCCAAATGTTCCAAGGAAGGCCATCGTAGGGTAAGTGTGTTCGTTTGCTTGGAGCCAGAACTACTTGGGAGGCACACATCTCGAGGAGTCGAGCACATGGCTCACTACAGGCAGGTTACACCCACACAACTTCACTTCACTTCACTAAAGTGAAATTGAAATTAAACCATTTTTTTACGTTGAAGTTTTTCCAGCCCATCCGAGCTTTTCGCAGACTTTAACTGATGAGGTATAATTTTAGAGACAATACACCAGCATTAACGTAGAATAAGAGTGGGGGACAAATTAGGAAAATAAAACTACTTACACCAGACAAGGATTCGAACCCCTACTTCCCCATTACAAGAAAACTAGACCTGATCAAGTTTTTTTAGCACCGTGCCTTATTACTCATTTGAGTGATACGCTTATATACTAATTATGCTAGTGGGTTAGAGATGAGTAAGGTTGAGTTTAGAGGAAGTGTACCAGCATTTGCGTGGGAAACCATTTAGGAAAAACCCACCTTCAGTACACAGTGGTGGAGCGTGACCTTTAGTTTTGGTGGGGCCAGGTCAAAGCTTACTGGTAATGATTTTTATCATCACGTGTTAACATTTTAAATTACATTCATTTAAATTATCCAGGTTTTGAATTAAGCTTTCCGAGTGATGATATTACTTGTACAAAAGTTGGTCCGTCTGTCTCTAAATGCCAGTCCATGAGTACCACAGTAGATTATACATTCTACTTTTTGACACCTGTCCATACTGGGTTTGACAAGAATACACCGCTATATAAAACCTTAAGAACGACTACATCTAATCAAAGAAACTAATAAGGAACAAGCCTGTATTCGTCTGGAAAGAGGATGGAAAGACACCTAGTATAAAATCACACCTAGTGCACCCAACCTTAATGCAAAATGTAGATATTATTTGACATGGTCGGATCTTTTTGTTCGACGCAAGGATCACCATCACATCGTGTTGCTGAGAAAATCAATAAGTGAGTGTTGCCGTTAGGAGTAATGGCATTCCATGATGCTACTAGAAGTGAACACGTGTCCCATCTGGACTAGAGCTAACAGGGCAATGGTTTGTTTCAGTGCGGACTTCATGGCGAGCAATACATCATGTTCTCCAATTCTCAGAAGAATATGTTGTGTGTGAATTGTTTCCGAGACACGCCGGCCGAAGCAAGGCTGCATTGTGTTGATATTGATACAGCTCACACCCAATGCACAAGGAAGTTGGAGAAGGCTATTGTGGTGAGTGACACTGGATTGAAATTAACAAGAGTCACTAAGTCTTGTATTTAGCCTGATATCCTATGCTTAAAGCATATATTTGGAAATGCACCATATTGTTAGAAATACAGTTGTGTTTAACGATTGCATCTTTAGAGTTGTTAATTTGATTTTCTTGTCGTCGGTGGAGGGTCCAACTGCACCTCCATTGGAGAGCAAACGAAAAGTTCAAAGTATGAGAGTCTTCTGGACTTTCATTTATAATAATTTTGCCTACCATTACATTGTTTATTCTTCAATCTCACGTAGCCAAGTTTCATTTTCCTCATCTTTTAGTTTATTTAATATTACGTTTTTATTTGGGCTTAAAATGCTAATAATCTATTAAATTAAATTTGAAAATAATAATTCAGCATGTTTTAGTTGTGTAAATGCATGCTATTACTCTGCCAGTAAGTTGTTAACCTCTTTGTACTGTCCAGGAATGTAAAACTCAGAATATACTAAACAATAATTTTACCGGTTTTTTGTATGGGTTAAACGTGGTCTCTTAACTTGAATGATGACAAAAACTTTGGGTGTTCAAAAACAACTGCTTGAAAGGATATTTGGTCCAAAAAGGGATGAGGCTACTGGGGAGTGTAGGATACATAATGATGAGTTACATACCCTGTACTTATCACAAGAGATTGTTAGGATAGTCAAGTCTCGGAGATGACTGTGGGCAGGACATTCAGCGATAATGGGAGATTCTATATTGTTCAGGGTACTGACTGGCAAACCCAACTTGGGAAGAGACCAGTGGGAAGACCTGGACAAATGGGAGGGTAACATTAGAATGGACATGAGGGAGAAAGGGTAGAACTATCTCAAAATAGGGATAGGTCTTCTACTTTTGTAAGTGCAGAACTGGACTTTCGATTCCCTATTGCCATAGACTCATAGCGTAAGTAAGTAAATAGTTACACCTATCATTTTGGTAAGGCCAGACACTTTTAATTGTTTCTTTAATTTTATAGCTTTGATGAATACATTTAAGATGATTAACTACCATTTTGGATTTGATTGACTATTTTAGTTGATAGTTTGGAATGTATTTAGTCATTTTATTGCTAAAACAATCAATAAAACTTGTATAGATAATTATACATTTTAATATAATCTTAACACTATGTGCTACTCATTTAGCAGTTTAGAAAAATGTTTCCCAGGAGGCACTGCGAGGGAGCGAGTACCGTCGCCTCCTACCTAAAACAAATGTTGACTATACATTTAATCTTATAAAGCCGTGCAGTTTCACCCAAACCAATCAGGATTAGATATTCACAAGCACTCGAGCTTTGTACATATATTATATCACATGTGAAAGTTTTTTTACGTCTCCATCGGTGAATGCATTTGTTTTATTTTGTGCAAGCGTATCACAAGCACAATCTAAGATATCACGTTTGCCATCTCCGGCTGAAAGTGCAGGTTTGTTCAACTAGACACTGAACACCAGATGTTTCTCGCTTCTTAGAGAGAGATTGGTACAGAGTAAGATCCTCTTCTTTAAACATTTAACAATGGGAATGTTTGATTTCCTATTTTAAAGCTATCTTAGACACACCTTTACCCCCACCTTTTTCTCCTCGGGACTCCTTTTGAATACATAAACAAATACATCCTTCCTTTTTCTCCGAGTATTTTTACAATTCGTACTGTGCGAGAAGTGAGATTGTACATACTAATCTTGATATAACTAAAATAGTAAAGACTGCATATATCGGCTTATTCAAAAGCAAGCATATTTTCCTCATCTGCACCCCAACTAAATCTTCCGGTGAGATTGTAAAAGCGTCAAGTCTTCTCAACCTTCCCTCATTGTTTGACAGTTAAACAGCCACATGATGACGTCTGATTCGCCAGTCACTTATCGAATAAGGCATTGTTTGACAGTTAAACAGCCACATGATGACGTCTGATTCTCCAGTCACTTATCGAATAAGGCAATCGTTTGAGAGTTTAAAAAGTACATTTCAAACCTGTTTGCTGCATTCTTTCGTTAGCTGGTATTAAAATCATTATGACTTAAATAAAGCGCTCTGCTTGAACGTAAGGCACTTTTGGAAGCTTCATAACCATGTATATTAGTTTTAAATTACAGTAATGCCTCACCTAGTTTGGTTTACTGTTTAGGTTGGGCACCAACTTCTCTCTTTTACCACCGCCCGGAGAGTTCAGCTTGGATTGTAGACACTAAGAATGTTGATGACATTTCTGGTGTATTTATGGCTTTTTCAGGAGCAAGTGGATAGCCATTGTGCTTGTCATGAATTTCTTCCGGGTAGCCTTCTAAAGTATAGCCCACATCACCAGAAACTAAATTAGATTGAGCTTTTATATGTTTGCCGGGTTTAATCACCTAAACTCATACTGTGGGAGGAACTCAAACTTGGGAGCCTATAAGAATTATTACAATCTCAGTTTGTAATGTACTTAGCCTCATTTTCAGGGTTGTTGGTTTCATAGTGTCTATTTGAAATTATAGACACCCCACAACGTATCCTTTTTCAATGTACAAAATTAATCTAGTTCAATGTTTAGTAGTAGCTCCAATTCAACCTCGGCCATCTTTAAAAATGCAGCCCTTGTACCAAAATGTAGACAGTCTAGTTTATAATACTCACACATAAAGAGCGAATATATTCAAAGTAGAACACCACTTAGATCCTATAACTTCTGATAACCGTCCATAGTCCTAGCTTCAAACTTTTCACACACAGTTTTACCATGAGCGCAGTCACTTTATGAAATGAAAAATAACACCTGGACATTGAGGTGTGTTGCAAAATATTGCAATTAATGTTTTAAACCTTATTGTAAACATAACCAGTTTTATTTGCTCTCTTGGCATGCCTGCAGCACTAAACATTTGATTCTCTACTTCGTGACCTGGAATGTCATCATACAGATTTGTCAAATTACATAAAATTTCACTGGTTATCTTACCACAAGGTGTTGTGAGGCCTCTTTTTTCTGAGAAATGAAATAACTTTGTCTTAAGAATAAATTGACAAGATATGCGTTTAAAATGGGTAGCGTTAATCCCACATTACAATTGGGCTCCATATAAATTTTACGTAAACATGACAGTTTGGCCACGTACATCAGTTATGTGACAAGGTTGTGCATTGACATGTAAAGACATGTACATACATCCTAACTATATAAATCACTTCGTGTAGTGTTCCAGTGATTGGAACATGTTATGTGGCGTGAAAGGGGTAGAAAAATTGCTTGTCATAGAACGTAACACATTTTCAATGGCTCATGCTACTACAGATGGTAAAGTTTGTTGGATAAGTGCAAACAAAAAGTGTTTAGCAAAAGTATGCATGGACAACATGGACAGTAATGTTATAGTCGATGGTGAAACAAATCATAATCACGAAGTGGTGAAAAATGTAAATCAACAAGTTATAAGCAATGGTGCAAAGCGAAGAGCTAAGGAAAGTTTATGTGAGAGGCCATTAAAACTCATCCATTCTGAGCTGGCAAAACATCGTGTAAAGTTCGTTCACGGGAGGAGTTTACCTGGGAAAGGACTTTTTTCCCTACCAGAAATCTATTATATAGTAGGATATTGGTAAGAAAAAAGACCTTTCCCAGGTAAACTCCTCCCGTGAATGAACAATAGAAGATATTACAACACATAGCATTGCCTTGGCGCGAGAGAACATCACGTGGCCAGGCGAGGCTGTTCCGAAACTGCCGGCGAATCAACAACAAGTATTAGAGGCTGTTCCGAAACTGCCGGCGAATCAACAACAAGTATTAGA
>CABFVX010007954.1:0-27229 GCA_902151425.1 Timema shepardi
CCAATTCCTAATCCATTAGAGTAATTAGTACTTAAAGCGTATAACCCGAACGGGTAGTAAGACGCGGTGCTAAATATTATCATTAAAATCGATGTACCCTTTTGGTTGCTGTCTTCCGACTGTTATGAATTACATTCCGAACCAGTGTGTGGACAAAAAACTCTTTTCCGTCGATAGGGTTATACAATCCCGAACTGTTCCAATCCGACTCTTGTGTGGCAGTCTAGGCGAATTAAAATGAATCGTGGCATCTAGTGCTATACCCATCCAGATGAATCGAATTAAAGTGCGTTATTTGGACTCGCATTAAGCAGGCACGTATCCAGAGGGGGGGGGGCTCTTGGGGCTGAACCCCCTCCCCTTAAATTTAAAAAAAAATGTAAAAAAAATAGTATATATAAACAAATTAGTAATAATATCTTTTCTTGTAGTAAAAATAAACCAAAATTTCGTAATAAAATATATCACAGTTAACCCATGTTTGCGTTCACTAATATTTAATATACTTTTTATGACTTTGAATAGAAAATTTATTAATTTTGTAAAAAATGTATGTAATATTATTATATTTTTTATTAAAAGTCATAAAAAGCATATAATTATTAGTGAATGCAAGAATGGGTCAACTTAAAAATATTTTTTGTAAGAAATTTTGATATAATTTTCTCTCCGTGCGGGTCAGATTTATCCGCCCTCAATACCCCCTTCCCCCGCTCTGGTTAGTCTTGAGATGACCGTCATCGTCGAGCAATATTTGAAGGAGTCCTCCCTCCCCTCAATACCCCCTTCCCCCGCTCTGGTTAGTCTTGAGCTGACCGTCATCGTCGAGCAATATTTGAAGGAGTCCTCCCTCCGCTCAATACCCCCTTCCCCCACTCTGGTTAGTCTTGAGATGACCGTCATCGTCGAGCAATATTTGAAGGAGTCTTCCCTCCCCTCAAAAGAAAATTCTGGATACGTGCCTGACATTAAGTAAAGAGGAAAGCCAGTATGCAGTGGTTTTAAATATAAATAAGAACCACGAAATTAAGTATTTTCTCGAACGTTATCATCGCTATAGTTTTTGTCATTTTTTTTTATTGTAGATACATCTAGAGCCCTGGACTTCAACTAATTTAATTATTTCCATAGCAGCGTCACTTTACGAACAAATTTGAACAACTGCACGCGAGCTAACGAATATTTTCACAGCCTCACTCAGCGATAACCCCACACACTGATCTGCCGAATGACCTCGAACCTGTTCGGAAATAACCGATGAAACAAAACTTCGCCTGGCGACGCTATTTAATCAAAGAAAGTATTATCTGTGAAGAGTTTTTTGTTTCGCTCGCTTCGATTCAATTACATTTGATTCGTTTAGGTGTGAGCGGGTATATTTAAATATGTGAAAAGAATACTTTTCTGACGGCCGCGATTCGATTAAATTCGATTTGCTTAGGTGGGAGTGGACCTTTATCCTCGATTTATCGTGAAAGGTAGCAAGCTTACCTTTCTTGGTTCCATTATTGTGTATCTATCTTTTGAGTTAGGCCCATAACCATCATTCAAGGTTAAGGTATTGTATGATTTTGTTTGGAAGAAACTATTAGAAAATACAAACAAATTGTTCACTTCTCTTTTGTTTTCCATAACTGCGCTCTCGGTTCTCTTTATCACCCTCCTTGTTTAGCAGGTATTCTTCCAGTATCACTGCCAGAAGGATTAGAGGAGATAGAAGGGGGGGGGGGAATGAAAAGGGACACGTCTGGAAGGGTATGGGTTCATTTCATTCTAATCTAGTATTCTAGAAATATAGAGTTGGCCAGCGTCTCCAGTGTGTGGGCTAACATGTCCAGTGTATGGGCCAGCATGTCCAGTGTATGGATCTATGCACCCAGTGTGTGGGCTAACATGTCCAGTGTGTGGGCTAGCGTGTCCAGTGTATGGGCTAGCGTATCCAGTTTATGGGCTAGCGTATCCAGTGTGTGGGCTAACATGTTCAGTGTATGGGCCAGCATGTCCAGTGTATGGATCTATGCACCCAGTGTGTGGGCTAACATGTCCAGTGTGTGGGCTAGCGTGTCTAGTGTATGGGCTAGCGTGTCCAGTGTATGGGCTAGCGTATCCAGTATTTGGGCTAACGTGCTCAGTGAGTGGGTTGGCGAGTTTACCGTTCGTTTAGCACATGTCAACGCAGTGTGTCGTGCGCAGTGACAACTTAAGTGAATGCCACGGGTGACGTAAACATTGATTGTTATTGTAAAACTGTATTAATAACGACCATTTTTGAGACTGATTTAAATATTTGAATAGCTATCATGTGTTTTATAGTGATCGATTTGTTTAACTAATTTAATGCTATTAATGTGTGCGTTATTATTAGCCTACTAATTTACAGATTTAATTACAACTCTTATTATTTAATTTAGTGACATGTAACTTAATCAGTGAATTTGTTGTATTTTAGTAATTGAAGCCTTGAATATTCTGTGTACATTTTCAATCTAGTTAAATCAGCAACATACCCCAATACCCTTATGAGAACTCGTGGGTCCCACGAGGTCGTGTGAACAGCCTGCGACCTCCCAGGTCGTACGCGGCCCCATTATAATATATTTTTTTTTCGTTCAGCAATGATAACATAATATTATTAAGGTTATTTTTAGGCATTAATAATATATATCAAAAGTGACAACAGAAGATCACATGGATTGACGTATTAATATGTGAGAGTGGATCTAGTAGATTTTATAGATTAAGGATAAGTTTCTTTCTATGAAAATTTCACACTAACAACCTTTACAGGCTAAACTGAGTTCATCTTAAATACATTTAATATTTATCTTAGCATATGTTGTTGATAAATTACACGGTATTCAAAACAAATTTTTGGCGGGAGCCTGTTTATCTTAATAAATGTTAATTTAAATGTAATATACACAGGTTATTTCTCAAAATATCGTACACATTTTTAAATTTGATTTTGAATTCTGTGCTTTGTATTGATTTAGTGTTATTAAATTAAAACAGCAAATATTACTTACTTACTTACTATTTCTCCTGCCACTACTTATCTAGAGTTTAATAATAATTATTAACATTATATGCGTCTTTTCTACAACAATAGGTTAACATATACCAGTTTTTCTACAACAATAGGCTAACATATACCAGTTTTTCTACAACAATAGGCTAACATATACCAGTTTTTCTACAACAATAGGTTAACATATACCAGTTTTTCTACAACAATAGGTTAACATATACCAGTTTTTCAGCCTCCTTATTTTAATACATCTCAACATGTTGTGTATACTAGCTTCGGTGGTAACATGGTCTAAGGCATCACTCTCGCAATAGACTGGATTTACAAAGATGGAAAAATTGGGGTTAAAGTCCCGGTAGGGAGGGCTAAGGGTGTTTTTTTCCTCTAAATGATTTCCCACTTTCCCTCCAAGAAAATACGGGTACCCTTTCTCTAAATTATACCTTCTTCATCCTTACCCCCTACCTCATTTGTGTGTGTATGCCGATAGTCAGGACGGGTAGTAAGACACGGTGAACCCCAGAGCTATCACTCGTTCTCTATTGCATGTTATTTCCCCATCCCATAGGCAAGGAGGTTAGGAAAGAAGAAAATATCTTATTTTCGAAACAATCCTAGGTATATATATATATATATATATATATATATANATACAATACTATAGTATATATATATATATATATACACTCTATAGCATTAGGAATGCAAAAGTTCACTACTACACTCACAAAAGTACGTGCTCTATCCTTATCTTGAGCTAATTCTATCCAGTCTATCTCATTACATCCTATCTCTCTCAGGTCTATCTAAATGTTACCCTCCCATTTGCATCTGGGTCTTCCCAGTGGTCTTTTCCCATTGGGTTTGCCTTTCAATAACTTGAACGTGGTTATAAATACTCCCAAGACCTGCCCACCGTAGCCTGCGAGATTTTAAGTAAAAGTATTATATATATATATATATATATATATAATGATTTATATATATACCTTATATTCAATTAAGGTTGTAGGATAGCTTAAATATATATATATATATATATTAGCACCACGTCTTACTACCCATTCGGGTTGAATATTTATCTGCATTATTTTGTTTTACGATTTGAAGCATAAATGAACCGAAGCTTTTTTTTTTACTTTACCGTATGCGTCTTAATACTTATCCGGGCTGTATGCATTTAATTACACTTGTGGGGTAGGTAGAATTTAGAGAAAGTGATCTTTATTTACGTGGAGGGAGAGGGGGAAAACAGTTTATTACCTAAAATGATTTTAATTGATTCAAAAAGTAAGCATAGAGCTTATATAGCCTCAACAAGGATTGTGACCCTACCCTAAACATGTCACGACCATGAATGGAATTGCAAACCCCAGATTGGAAATCAAGTATATAGTGTAACCCGTCAAGGTGAGCTCACAGCCTCCCAGGGTATAGTCTTGGGGCAAGTGTTAAAAAAAAAACAAGCTTAGTGGGCTCTTTTACGATACAAGTGTAGGATGGATCTCAATTTTTTACTTTTACCGTGAACAATAAAAATATATTTGGTAAGAAACTAAAAATTTGTCTGCAGGCTTAAAAACAAGATGGTGGCCAAAGTGGTTGTAAAAAGTAATGTAGTTGGTGTATATGAAGGAGATTGGAGGGAAATAATATGTTTTTAAGGTCAGGGATTTCAAATAAGTGGTCAAAACAACAATATGGCATCCCTAGGAGGAAATATTCAACATGGCATCCAACATTGCCGTCATGAGAATCAAAATTGTAAAATTTTGTAAGTATTTTAATGAGGTGTCAAAGTATATATTTTGTTTGGCGTAGAATTAAAATATGAGGTCCAAAATTTTATCAGCAACTAATGTCAATATGTGAAACCAAACCAGTCTCAACACTTCAATGAGAAAGCTGGTGTCCCATAAGATAACAAAATACGCATTGACAAACTTTCTTGTCGATTATTTAATTAACTATGCTGCAGTGCACAAAGAGAATTTTGCTGTCAATTAGAGATAAAACACAATCTATAAATACCCATAAATGCTACAATGCTGAAAACTCCTCAAGAGGAGACATCTACGTTAATACAGCTGCATTCCACTTATGTGGCTCAAAATTGAATGAAAACGTTGCATATATTCTCCAAATTCTGGCTTAATGATCCTGTATCTTAATGAAAACGTTGCATATATTCTCCAAATTCTGACTTAATGATCCTGGCTCTTAATGAAAACGTTGCATATATTCTCCAAATTCTGACTTAATGATCCTGGCTCTTAGAAGATCTCCTCTTGTTCCACTAGACATGAATTTTCCTTGGACAAGTCTGAACCCATTTTATGATGTCTTTGGAACTTTAAAAGCATCCGCATTACCAGGAATACATTCCTTGTCGGGATGTGACACTACTGGATCCTTTGCAAATAAAAGTTGAGTGACTTAGTGGAGAGTTTTCTAATCCACCAATAATGATTTTCTTGGGCCTTTTGGTTAATCTAGGAACAACACTAAATATTTCAGATGAAACGATTGCAATCATAGAAAAAATTTGTGTACAAGGATATATACCAAATACTGTGATGTTAAATATTGATGAGGTAAGGTGGTGGCTTCTCACCAAGAAACAGTTTTATTACCAGCATTTACCACCAACGAGAGGAGCACTTCAGCCATCAATCAAAAGATCCAACCTGTAGGCAATGATATGGCAGCAGGACTTGAAAGAATTACCCTGTATTACCACCGCCAAAATAGCAGAGCTGAAAAAAAAAGGGAAGGATTACTTGGATCACATCCTATGCACCCAACCTTGTACTTCAGCATCCTTTTTAGAGTTAACTAGGTGTGGGTGTAGGCTAAGCAGATACACCCTGGACTGTAGTTGTGCCAAGAACAAAATGGAGTGGACTGAAATGTGTCAGAATAATGGATATCACCGATTATGTGACAATGAGCTTGATGAAGAGGAAGATGAATACTTTTTTTCTTCAAAGTGATGATTATTTTGATTACTAAGCGACATTCTGAAACATGTTTTAAGATTAAATTTGTGTATTTTTCTACTAGATCTATTATTCCAAACAAATTTGGTAGGTATTTTTAATGACACCCTACTGTCCCGATTTTCCCTCACTTCCCATAATGCGAATGAAAGCTATGTTTTGATCTGTTTGTTAGAATTATGAGATTTCTTTAACGTCTGACAACATATTTTAACCACACATTTCAATTCTACGGCCAAAATACATTTATTTTGATATATCATTCAACTACGTACACAATTTTACAATTTTGACTCTCGATACGGCCATGTTGGATGCCATGTTGAATATCTCTACTGTGGATATACTATATTTTTTTCTGGCAATTTATTTTAAATTCCTGATCTTAAAAATATGTTGTTTGCCTCCAATTAAAAAAATATTCACAATAATTTTGTCCGACTTCTTGTTTTTAGCTTTCCAGACAAATTTTGAGCTCATCACCAAATATATTCTTACTCTTCACAATAAAAGGAAAACACAGTGAAACCTGCCTTAAACGGAGCCTTTATTAAGCGGAAACTTTTCTTAAAAGGAAATATTTCACGGTCCCGTGACTTTAGGGCCGACAAATATGCTAAATTACCTGGCTTAAATGGAAACTGTCTAACGTGGTAACGGAATTAAAAATAAGCCTTTAAACGGAAAATTTCCATAAAGTTCCGGTGGAAGTTGTTTAGTTAAGTTAGGTATATTTCATTTCTCCTTCTTAGTTCTTTTGTTACCTTGCTTACTGACTTGTGAACTGTAATTTCCTCTTTATTATTATCTCTGTTCTTCCCAGTTTCCGCACTAATGACTTGTCAATCAATTTTGGAGCTCAGATTTTAACGGTACAGATTTACCTGTATTGCAATTCAATAGTTTGTGCATTCCGGAAATTTTAATCAATATGGACTCTAGGCCTTCATTTTTTACTTTAGTCTGACAGTTGTCATTATAGCTTCAAAGATAAGAGTTTGGCTTCATCTAAACACGAGAGTAAAATTTAGTCATTTGATTGAGCGAGATAAATTATCTATTAAGTAGACAATGAAGATGTCGGTAAAACTCAAGTGTACGAGGTTCTAAAGATCAAAACGGAAATTTTGAAGATGTGGGGGAACTGTGCTAATGGAAAAATAAAAAGAGAACTTAAGAAAACTGCAAACGAAGACATTAATAAAATAGTGTAGGAGTGGTATGTCAACGTTAGGGTGAAAAATCATAGCGTGTCTGGTCCAATACTACAGGAATACTCTAAAAAGTCGTTCAAAAACTGGGTAAAACTGAATTCAAAGCATCTAATGGATGGTTGGAGAGTTTTCGCAAAATACATCGGATATTTTTTTTAACGAACTTTGTGGTGAATCGAGTTATGTAAATAGTGAAACCATTGAAGATTGGGTTGCTAAACTTCCCTCCATAATCGAGGGATATGAATCTGAAATCATAGCGAATGTTGACAAGACTGAACTGTTCTTCCACACGCTACCGAATCAATCGTTGTGTTTGAAAGGTGATAAATGTTCAGGAGGAAAATTGTGCAAAATAAGATTGACTGTATTTCTATGTGGTTTTATGTCAGGTGAAATGGGGAAACCCCTAGTTATCGATAAGGCAGCAAAGCCACGATGCTTCAGAAACACGGGCATACGGAAACATCCCGTTGAATTGAGATCCAATAAAAAGGCGTGGATGATGTCCCATATCACGAAGAAATGGTTAACGGCTTTTAATGACAGAATGAAAAAGAAAAACTTGCATGTTTTGTTGTTTATGGATAACGCAACATGCCACCCCCAAATTGAACTTTCCAACGTGTGACTTGCTTTGTTCTCTCCAATCACCACAAGTCTTTCTCAACCAATGGATCAGGGCACCAT
Source organism: Timema shepardi (assembly GCA_902151425.1). Classification (NCBI taxonomy): domain Eukaryota; kingdom Metazoa; phylum Arthropoda; class Insecta; order Phasmatodea; family Timematidae; genus Timema; species Timema shepardi. The sequence continues at coordinate 7,932 of CABFVX010007954.1, forward strand.
TCAAAATGTTAAAGTGCACTATCGTAAATTATTAATGCAATCTTTGCTCGCCAATATGAATTATACATCAGCCGCCTCTGAGCTTGCAAGAACCGTCTCGGTTATAAATGCGATTATTTGGTCAAGTCAAGATGTAAGGAGCTGTTGCCACAAACTATGGCAAAGGGTTTTGAAAAAGTAGGATTTTCTATGAGTTAAGTTACTGCTAATGTAGAAAATGAGAATGACCAACAGGACTGCAAAACTGCATAAATGAAGCCGATTTCAATAACTGCAATGATGAAGACTACATACACTACATACACATAGACAATAACATGCAAACTGAACCAGACACTATGGATCTCGATGACTTAGTTGAGAATTTTAAAGAAAATTGGAAAGGAAAAATGTGTAAAAAGCAGGAGAGGAAAATGGCGTTGTGTTGGAAGAAGAAAAGTGTAGCGTGAAGATTTATCAAGATGCTGTCAAATGTTTAAAGGAACTGCAACAATTTTCCCTACAACGGAATGATTCTGATATGCTTAGTGTGATTTCTCAGGATAAATTGTTTGTGTAAAGTCAGGCAGCCAAGAGAGTAAACTGCGTGCGGAAAACCCCGATTTACTACTGTAAATTATGGAGATAAAGTGAGCAATGTTTTTATGTTCGGTGTAATGTTTACATATGTTCCTCTATAGTGTGAATAATGAGTACTGTATATATATGAGTACGATATTTTATTATTTTTATCCCAATTGCGTGCATGTCCTTGGTTTAATTCTTATAGTACACCTTCATTAAACGGAAACCTGGCTTAAGCGGAAAAATATCTTGGACCCGTGCGATTCCGTTTAAAGCAGTTTTGACTGTATTAAGGTACCCTCACACACGTGTATCGTCATAAAGCCCAAGGGATGGCACTTGCCCCCAGACTAGAGTGTTCAAGCGCCAAAAGTACCATGGTGTAGACGTCCTGATCCTGGCTCAGAGCAGTCACTGTGTCCCAGCTGAACCCACGGACGAAGGCGAGTCTAGCGGGGTTGTGGGATGAGTCAGGGGCGACAGTTCGGTAGAACAGAGGGAACTCCTGGCGGTCACTCAGAACGGGTGACGTCGACCCAAATGACACCTGTTCAAGACACAAGGGTTGGGCATAAGTTTTGAGATGGTAAGTTTTTTGGGGTAGAAATTGCGAGAAGGTGTGGGGTACAACGATCGAGGTTGTATTATGGTAAGTTTTGTGGGGTAGAAATTGCGAGAAGGTGTGGAGGACAACGATCGAGGTTGTATTATGAGTAAGTTTTGTGGGGTAGAAATTGCGAGAAGGTGTGGGGGACAACGATCGAGGTTGTATTATGGGGAGTTTTGTGGGGTAGAAATTGCGAGAAGGTGTGGGGGACAACAATCGAGGTTGTATTACGGGGAGTTTTTATGATGGTCAGAGGAGAAGCAACGCTTGAGAGTGTATTATGAGGAATATTGAGAGTGGGGATGGGAAAGTAATGCTTGTGGGTATATTATGGGGAGTTTTGATACTGATAGGGGGGAAGCAACTCTTTAAGGTGTATTATAGGGAGTTATGAGGGTTGAAATGTGTAAGCAATGTTATGTTGTATTACAGGGAGTTTTGAGGGTGTAAATGGAGAAGCGATGGTATAGGGTGTACTGGTGTACTATGAGGAGCTTTGAAGGTGGGAAGAGGTAGGTGAAGCTTGAGGGTTACCATAAATGTGCTTATCAAATTAAATATAAGATAGATAGAGAAAATGTGAGAGCGAGTGAGTGAGAGAGTGAGTGTGTGAGTGTATGATTGTGAGTGAGTATAAGATTGAGATTTTTAGTGTTATAAAATGAGTGTGTTATAGTGAGTGTGCGGAAGTGAGTGAAAGATTGAGCGTTAGATAATGGGTGTTAGAAAGTGTGAAGGAGTGAGTGTTTGAGATTGAACGAATGAGAGTGAGCAATTGAGGGTGTTTGTTTGAGTATGAGTGGTAGTGAGGGGGAGTGTGTGACATGGGCAGATTGTGTGTGTTCGAGAGAGGGTAAAACAAATTCTGAGAGAGAAAAAATTCTGAAAACAAGTATTTGTGAGAGAGAGCTAGAATATGTTAGAAAGAGTGTATGAGATAGGGTGTGTGTGGGTGAGTGAGAGTAAGTGTGTGGAAGAGAGTATGTGTGTGATAGAAGATAGATGGGGTGCACAAAACATGACTTTGAAATATTATCCACTAGAAATCAAGGGGTAACATGGAAACAAGATTGAACTTATTTGTATTGAAATATTATTTGAAAATATGAACTTTGATGTTAAGATAGAAGGGATACATAAAATATCACTTTGAAATATTATCAACATACACCCAAAATTAAGTGGTAGCTAGGAAACATAACTGAACCTATTGGTATTGTAATACCATTTGAAAGACCACAAAAACCCTAGCTTAAACAATTAAAATAGCAGTTTAAAGATATTTAAGATCATTTTATTAATTTTTGAAGTTAAATGAATAGGCTACCAAAACACACTTAAACACATTTTTTTAATGTATAATTTAAAATTCAAACGCAAAACATAGGAACATATTTTCACGAATATTACTCCTTAAGCTTTTAATTGAGAATTAAAATCAATACTGTTGATTTAAATGCGAATTAATGATAATGTCAAAGCCCGGAATTTTACTCAGATGTGTATGTATACAAATTTCTTTTCTGAAACCAAGATGTCAAGGGTTGTCTTTGACTCATGGTGTAGAGTGTAAAAACCCCACACTGACACCAAAGTGAGGGCACGCGTTTTACAATAATTAAACTGTGTGGGAGCAACCCTACGGCCCCTGCAAGACTACAATCTGATGGTGTCAGTTAGGATAGGTTGAATAAATGTCTAACGATTAATCCTATTGGGTTTATTGAATTAAAATGCACTGATACACAGTCGTCATATTGACGAGAGTGGGCCCACCTGTAATCCGGTTGTTTAAACTCAAGTCACATTTTTTATTTCGGTCCAAGTTCATAACTTTTATAAAAAGGCGTCACATAAAAACACTCACATGGTACTTATTCACTCTTGGGACACTGCTCACAACCGACTATCACCAGCTCTCTAGAGCCCAGCTCTAGGACAACAAACTGTAGTCCTAACGTGTTAAACCCCTTGTTTAACACGTACACTCAAAATACTATACATTTGATTTACACGATGCATACAAGAACTAATATATTCTAATAGTGGGTGGCAAATATTAGCTCACGGTAAATTCATGTGGCCGAGAAACGCGCAAACTTCAGGAATACAACCCCAGAGGACTATGCTGGGATCATCAACAGAACGACATCTCATTAGCAGGCCCCACTTTGATAAAATGTCTGAGATATTTCTCTCTGCTTGCCATGCAGTCTTCTAGCGCTAGTTGTCATTCAGCGCAAATCCAAAAATTATCTCTCCCTCTGTTGTCCGGGTGAAGATCCTCCTAGAATACGTCAGTTCTGCTATTATATAACCGCCATTCCTCGCATCACATTTTGGATGGGAGTGCAAGGTGTCATCCTGTCTCCCTTACGTGTGCTTGGCTGATGGAGCGTTTCGAGCGACTGCTGATTTTACGTCCAGAGGAAACCTACGGCGAGGATAAAGAAAGGTGTCGGCTTCGGGGCCGGGAGAAAACCACCGAATGAGGTGTTGAAGAATCCTGGGCCTGGGAAGCAACCAGTCCCGAGAAGGAAGAAGTTGGCAACGAGCATCGAGGGATCAGCCGTCAGCGGCAGGCTCAGCCCATCTTGGCAGGGAGAGTTGAATGGATCCGTTCACAGGGACTGAAGGTTCCTCCATCCAGGAAGGAGCTCGTGCCGAGTGGCAAGTGGTCCACCATAAGCCCGAAGGCAGGAGCTTTAGCGGCAGCTGCCCTCTCGAGAGGCAACAAGCCTGCGGTCGAGCCCGAAGCACGCAAGGCCCCTCCAACTCCCGGAGACGTGCGTGCCGCTGGCATAAATAATCGCAAGTCACCTTCGTGTGACAAATCGGCCCTTTCCAGGGCCAACAGAGCTAGCGTGACCTCCCAAATTACCGGGGAGGTGGGTGCAAGATCCAGACAACTGGACGAAGACAGCAGGGCCTCTCCAATTACCGGAGGGAAGCATGCCAATGACCAAACCCAGCAATAGTCACCTTCGGGTGACGCATCAGCACTTTCCAGGGCCAACAAGGCTGGCGTGACTTTCTAAGTTAGCGAAGATGTGGGCACGGAAAGCAGCCAACACGGCGAAGCCAGCGTGAGCCTCAAATTACTGAAGGTGAGCGTGCCATTTGCGGCTGCCACAAAGAGTTGCAGGCCCTTCTCGGGGTGAGTGATGATTCGACCATTTCCAGGGCCAACATGACGTCCAGAGTGACCTCACCAATTACCGGCGAGATGGGCGCAGATGGCCAGGTTGAAGTCAGCGGAGCCCCTCAAACTACCGGAGGTGTGCGTGCCATCGACGGATCCACCGGGGCATCCGATAGTGCATCCTTGGACCCCTACAAAAGCATCGGCAGTAATGCCGATGTGGGCGATTCCAGTGGGGCCCCCTCCAACTACAGGAAGTGTGCGTGCCACTTATGGCCAACAAGAACTGGAAGCTCTTTTCAGGGCCAACAGCCCGCATACCGGGAAGGATGGCGAAAGCTCTCGCCAGCATGATAGGTGGAAACCTAACAGTGCCAACGGAAGCCCTGACCAGGGGGATCCTAGCCGTCTTTCGCCGGTAAAGACCGCTGTAAGCGGCATTGACGCGAGCGTTATCGCAAGGGCCTCAAAAACCCACGTCGACTCCAACAAGTCCCCCGTCAAGGAGTGTCGGCAGGTAATAAACGCCCGGCTTAATTATCTTCACACTCGGAAGACCAGGTCACACGCTTCGCGCATGTTAACAGCTCGTGCGCTTCCGTGGACGGATTGTCTTCAGGACCAGACCTCTCGTATATACGTGAAGAGTCGAGCCAGGGTTCCGATGATGAGTCTGAGAGATTTTAGGCCGTAATTCACCGCCGAAGGAGTAAAGCCAGCAATACCATAACTATTTAGGTGGTAGGTCTGGTGATGAGAGTAAAGGCAATGGTGGTTCGGGCCAGGTCGTGCCAGCGTTGGCCAAAGGTGGGAAGTGGTGGAAACCTAAGGGTATCAACGTAGGCAATGCCTCACCACAGCCTGGTAATAGTGGTTCTGGGCTGGCTCACAAAGCCAAGGGGAAGATCCCTCCCATCATTTTGTATGAAGTGGAAGACTACTCCAAGGTGTCGATGAGCATCCAATCCTGTGTAGGTGGTCAGGCAGCGGGGGATTGAGTGCGCTTCCAGTGCGGGTCGTAGTAATCTTACCGCACCCTCCAGAAGTTCTTGCCGAGCTTGGGGATCCAGCATTGGTCCTACGAGTTGGGATAGGAATGACTGGTCAGGGTCATGGTGAATAGACTCCTGACATAGACAAACCATGGCTAAATCCAGGAAGAGCTGGTGGAGATCGGTTTCCCCGTGAAGTCCATCACCCAGATGATCTCCTAGTGGAAACGGTCTCAGAATACCGGAGAAAGTCAGCGGTTGCTGAACTTCATTGTCTCTCTGACAGCATACTGCAAGGCTGTACTCCATATCAGTCCTGTGCGGCTTCCACGTCAAGGTGGAGAAGAACAAGTCTCCCAGTGGCCTAGTTCAGTGCAAATATTGTTTCCGGTTTGGGCATGAGTGGAGGGATTGCCATGCTAACCTTAGGTGTTGGTTCTGTAGAGGTGACCACGAGAGGGGCGGGTGCCCGGAGGAGAAACGATCTCCCCCGAAGTGCCTGCACTGCTCAGGAGCCCACTCCTTGGCATAGCGGGGCTGTACCACGTACAAGTCCTTGTGGGTAGCAGGGACTGTGCGGGCCTCCACAAGAAGGGGGGGATGGATGGTCTAAGCGAAGGCCAGAAGCCTTCGGGGCACGTTGCGGTACAGAGGGTGACCGTGAATCCAGCTCTAACAACAAAGCCACTCGTGCAATCTTTCGCCAGTGTGTTGTCAGGGAGACCAAACCCTCCATCTTAGGTCAAGGCACCTGCCAAAGCCACCTTACCATAATCGGTGGCATCCGGTTCTTTCCTTTCAGTCGAGGACCCGTCCAAGATCGATAATCTTCCAATCCCAACCATCATTACTTCATCTCCCGCACCCTGCACATCTATCATCACCCCTTTGCCCCTTTCCAATCCTTTCCTACCACTCCCCAATCCTATCCCTATCACCCCTGCCACCCCGACACCCAACCCGATCCCAACATCTGCCCCAGAGAATAATAGTGCAAAGTTCAAAAATTGCATTGAGCTTCTCAAGGGTATTCCGGGACTGTGTCCATGGGAATTCTCATCAAGTCTCTTGAGGAAGGTCCAGAAATCGCCGAGGAGTAACCATTCCTACCTGGTCATGGAGCACATCATCCTTTACTTGGTTATGGAGCACATCCTCCTCTATCTGGTCTCCCATGGCAGTACACCCGAATAGAGGACCAATAGTGTTGAAGATGCTAACGCTCGCAGTATGTAACGCCAACGGAATCGCAGAAAAGAAGGCTGAACTTGAAAGTTTCCTGAAAAAGCATCGTGTCGATGTAATGCTTTTTGGAGAAACCCACTTGTGCTCCGCAATGAGGTTCTCGTTAGCAGAGTTCATCTGCCAACGGAGCGACTGAACGGGGGATTTGGGAAAGGGTGGGACGGCGGACCTGGTCCGGAAGGCCCTTGACCATCGCGTCGTTTCGCTTCCTCCCCTCCAACACATGGAAGCAACGGCTATCCAACTGGTGACCTCCACCGGCCCAGTACGACTCATTTCCATCTACTTCCCTCCCTACTACCGGTTCGACAAGGCTACGAGGGCTGACATGGAGGTGTTGCTTAGAGGTACCACGCCTGTTTTAATCGGTGGTGAATTCAACGCCAAGCACCCTTCATGGGGCTCTAGGATTATGTTTGGTCATGGTGGATTTCTCAGCGACGTCATAGATCTACACGGCTTAGTGGCTTCCAGCCCACCCACACCCACCCACTTCCCTCACAATCCCCTTGGTTTCCCGGATGTCCTCGACTTTGTTGTCTCCAGAAGGATCAGAAGGTGGTTAGTGCTGAAGTCTCTAGCTTAGCTAGACTGGACCACAACCCCGTTCTTGTGAACCTGGGACGCACAGTTCCCTTCATAGACACTCGCAAAAAACCGACCTTAAGCGCACTAAATTGTACAGGTTCACAAATGTGTTGAGAGAAAGGTTGGGACCCACCCCTACCATTCTAACACAGTGGAAATCGATTGCGGTGTGGAGTTCCTAACTCACGCCATCAAGGAGTTGCTCGAAGCTTCGGCGCCGAGGCACCGTCTTAAGAGGGCGCCACAGGCTTCTTTGCCCGATTTTATCATCAGGCACGTCCGGGAGAAAAATCGTTTGAGATATGCTTGGTAAATCTCGAGGGACCTGGTAGATAAGGCCAACTAAAACCGCAAAGTCCATGCAGTTCGGAAGATGGTCCAAAAATACCGGAACAGTGTCTGGGAGGACAATATTGAGAGCCTGTGAGTTCAGGACAGGTCCCTGTGGTGGATGACGAGGAACTTGATGCGGGTTCCCACACCAAGGCCACCAATTGTGGGTCATAACGGGGTAGCCAACTCTGATCAGGAGAGGGACGATGCTCTTGCTGAGCACTTAGAAGCACAATTTACACCGACTGATGACCCGTCAGACCCGGTGCACATTGCGCACGTGGCTCAGGTCATTGGTGCGTTCTCGTACAGACCCTTTGATGAACCTGAACCCATGGAGGCCACAAAAATTCCACGGGGATTAGCTGCTCTAAGACTAAGTAAGACCCCGGACGCAACGGTATCAATAGCGTACTTCTCAGAAAGCTGCCCTTGGAGACGATTAACTTCCTCGTGGAGTTATACAACGGCATCCTGCTCCTAAGTCACTTCTCCGAGCTCTGGAAGCACGCCAAAGTCCTCTGCTTTCATAAACCAGGTAAGGACCCAACCCTAGCTTCGTCTTACTGACCGATCAGTCTGCTCGACTGTTTGGGAAAGTTGTTCGAGAGACTTCTACCAACGAGACTGACCCGACATGTTCGCGAGGCGAGCATCTTCGTGGATGAGCAGTTAGGCTTTCGGGTGGAACACTCTACGTCTCGCCAACTCATCCGGCTTGTGGAGCAGGTCCCAAGGAACTTCAAAATCTACAGGCTGACTGGTACTATCTTTTTCGACTTGGCAAAGGCCTTCAACCATGTTTGGCACGAAGGTCTCCTTTTCAAACTCCTCTCCCTGAACCTGCCCTTCTACCTTGTTAAGATTGTACAATCTTATCTATCTCACCGCACCTTCTCCACTACCTTTGGGAACGCCACTTCCCAAGTCAGAAACATCCGGGCTGGAGTGCCGTAGGGTTCCATCTTGTGCCCAGTGCTCTTCAGTCTGTATGTGAACGACATTCCTAAATCCTCATACACCATGTTGGCACTGTATGTGGACGACACGGCTCCAGTAGTGGAGTCGTGGCGAGGGAAGCTGGTGGAAAAGCGACTACAGATGCACCTGACACAGTTGGAGGGGTGGCTGACCACCTGGAGGACAAGTATTAACGTGGAGAAGAGCACAGCAGTGCAGTCAGATGGGCGAACAGTGCTAAGTAGCTGGAACTTACTCTGGACACCAAACTTACTTGTCAAATACACTGCACTGAGAGACTTAACATAGTGAGGCAAAGGATGGGAATCCCAGGCCCACTTCTTAACAGGCGTAGCGCCCTGTCTACAAGGAACGGTCTGTCACTGTAAAAGAAGTTGCTCAGACCAATCCTCGGCTATGCGTGTCCCACCTGGCGGACACGTATATGAGGAGGATGCAGGAGTTCCAGAACGTGTGTCTGAGGGTTATTGTGGGTGCACTTTGGTATGTCCGGAATGAGACTCTGCATCGTGAACTGGATATGCCTACCATCAAGGATCACTTCCAGCAGATGGCGCAGTCTTTCAACTACAGACTTCCCAGTGGATCCAATCCTCTTATCCAGGGGCTTGGGAATTACGTCATTGACCCTGGAGGGTGCCATCGACGTCACAAAACCCTGCTCGGATAAGCGAGATGTGACAAACAGTGGTTTGGGAGGCTCTCACCAGCCCCCCATAGAGTAGTGTCTCTGCACGTAACTCTAAAAACCCTTATTCGGTTTCCCAGCATACGTTTTGTTCCCCCCCCCCCCNTTGTTCCCCCCCCCCCCCACAAATATTAATAATATGTCCTTCTTTGTTCCAGAACTTCGCGAAAGCGACAACCCATCTTTAGAGTCCGAAACCACACGGTGTGACCAATTGTTCGGTACGTGTTGGAACGTGCTTCCATGTTCCCCTTCAGGGTGCATCAGAGCATGCTAATGTGATATGACGTGATGTGATCACATTTTGTATTCTATTTTAACAATTCGACGGACCCTACCGTCAATCTACATCGGCATACAAGCTACTGGTGACTACGATGTATGAAGGTTTGGGCTCTTCATCTCGATGCAGATGAAGCGTCCTCTGAGACTATGAGCAATTGATAGTTAGAATCGGAGTGGATGCCAAGTACTTTTTTTACTATGTCCATAAGACTAAGTTTTTGTGTCATAATGTCTGACTTGTTTTTCTATTCCCATGAGTCACAGTTTTCAATCTTAGTCTTATATTTCCTTTTCAATGTCCATATGACATAGTATTTTGTATCAGGGTGTTGTACTTGTTTTTCTATGCCCACAAGGCATAGTTTTGATAGTTAGGGTCATTACTACTTTTATATAGCCATGTGATATAGTATTAAATGTCAGTGTTTCTGAATTATTTTTCTATGCCCATAAGGCAGAGTGGTGACCTGGCGGTCTAGGGGTAAGGTGTCAGACTTCTGTGCTGGCGGCTGGGGTTCAATCCTCGGTCCCGGCACAGATTTATCACCACGTTAAACTGTAGGTCCTCCATTTCATCTCACAATCATCCTACCATTACACATTAGCGTAAGTGCTTATAACCCGAACGGGTAATAAGACGCGGTGCTAATAATAACATAAGGCATAGTTTTGAGTGATGAGCTTAATGCTCTATGTAACTTGGTCCATATGGCTTTGTTCACTATGTCAGTGTGTCTGACTTCCTTTTCTAAGTCCTTAAGAAATAGTTTTATATATATTAGAGAATAATAGTTACTCCCTAAACGGTATTACCACGTTTAGGATCACTTAATGGTGGAAATAAGGTTAAGTAACGCTTTGTTCAATGGCCTAATAAGTTTGTGACAGATAGTAGTCTTAATGTTTATTTTAAATGTAATAAATTAAAACAATTTGGACATTCTATTTTTAACTTCAAAGTATTCTTACACCAATTTTTTTTATACTTGTCACACTAGCTATTTACTACCCACTAGAAAAATAGTGTTTTATTCTTACTCCTCTTGTATCAAAATCATGACCCATAAGAACATAAAAAAGTTTAAACAGGAAAATTTACTAATGGCACCTGTGTATTTACAAAGTTTTGTCCAAATCCATTAATTTGTTTTCAAAGTACTGTACATTCAGTCCTAATCCACTTGCTTTCACTCAAAGTAGGGATTAATAAACTTTGACCCAGATGGGATTTAAACCACCGGCGGGCTTTGGGCAACTCATTTAAAAACCTGTAAAGGGGATTAATCGACACACCCAAGAACCTTATTTTCCTCTTGGAATAGTAAAAAAAAGAGAGATTAAAAATTATTCTTAAAGAGATACCTAGCTGAAATGGCTACATATGCCAGCAAAGTGAGACAAACGATCAGTCAAGTTGTTAATTTAACTACACGCTAAGGTGATGAGCGGTGTGGTTTTCTTCTATATTTGACCTTAGGAAAAATAGTTCAATTTCAAAGATAAAATAGTTTTATAGTTATTAATAAATAAATTAAATGTATTAGTTTTTATTGTAACTATAAAGTTTTGAATGTAAACATATCTGCGCTGTTTATTCACATTATTAGATTGTTTTTATTATTATTAGCACCGCGTATTACTTACTACCCGTTCGGGTTATACTCACTTACGCTAACGTGTAATGGTAGGGTGATTGTGAGATGAAATGGAGGACCTACAGTTTAAAGTGGAATCCGAACCACGGTGGAGGCCTGGCATTCCCCACATCCACAAGATGTCTTGTCAGAGGTGAAGGAAGGGTTTGGTAATCAGATAAATCTTTGCTGGGACCGAGGATTGAACCCCGGCCGCCAGCATAGAGGTCTGACACCTTACCCCTAGACCACCAGGTCACCGACTAGATTGTTTTTAATCCCATTATTAGCCCATTTATTTTCAGTTGCAACAAATAAATTCAAGATATCTACTAGTATACTAATTACACTTTTACTCATATTAAGTGCATAATTTATGGAAATGGGCTACCAAGCGGTAGGCAAGCGATATAAGGTTGGGAGCCACCGCCGTAGGGCGCATACAGTAATTAATTAAAGACAGGTTAATCTAAGAATAATGTTTGTTGAAAGTCATTTAATTAAAGGACTCCTTGGAACCTTTAACGGTAACCGGGAGGCACACTATTTTAAAAAGAGAGTTGTCCTTTGCTACCGTTGATGGGAGGTCAAAGTTCAAATCCCGGTCGCTTGCTCTCTCAAAGTGGAAGTTCCTGATGTTATTTTCTTATCCTTTCTTTACGCTAACGAGAGTACATTTACTTGAGGTTATATTCACACCAGAAAGTCCCGAGGTCTAAGGCCATCAGGCTCGTAAAAAACTATATTATTGTGAGTAACAGTAGAGATTTGAATCCAGAAGAGTTTCACTGGTATGTTATTTATATTCACGGTTTTCACATTTACTCTTCCCGCTTATACGAGTGCACTTCCACTAGACCACTCTTGATAATATGAAAAAATAATCGATACTTTTATATTCGATAATTTTAATTATATAGAGGTGACCTGGTGGTCTAGGGATAAGGTGTCGGACTTCTGTGCTGGCGGCCGGGGTTCAATCCTCGGTCCCGGCACAGATTTATCTGCTTACCAAACCCTTCCTTCACCTCTGACAAGACATCTTGTGAATGTGGGGAATGCCAGGTCTCCACCGTGGTTCGGATCCCACGTTAAACTGTAGGTCCTCCATTTCATCTCCCAATCACCCTACCATTACACATTAGCGTAAGTGCGTATAACCCGAACGGGTAGTAAGACGCGGTGCTAGTAATAATATTAATAATAATAATAATAATTATTATTATATAGACTAAGTACTTACGCCGCGGTATCGAAGACACGTTTGTTTATATTACTTATGTATTTTAATATAATATTTCTAAACCCATACTACGATAGCTTGAATAAATGTCCTTGTGGATCCGTTTGTAAATGAGCTGGAAACATAACTAGGTCCTATACTATAAATTTGTAGTTACGTTATAATAATATTAATACATATTATTATTATTAGTATTTATAATGATTTATTATTCGGTATAGGAAACATCTACATACATAATTTTTGCGCATGTGTGAGTGTCTCTACGCACCCTCCAGAAGCCTCTACAGTAGCCCCACGGCTTCTTTGGTGCTGACTGACAGCTCACAGCTGACAGCTAAAAGCTTTGAAACGTTACCAGACCAAATTATGTATCCCTACGCCGAAACCATATGATCTGCAAAAACATGTATTTAGCAGCTGTCACTTCTGACAGTCAAAATGTAGGTGTATACCTAAATGTTGACTGTCAACTGTCAGCTGTCAGCTGTCAGTCGGCACCAAAGAAGCCACGGGGCTACTGTAGATGACCTAGAAAAGCTGAAACTATTCGCTCTTAAAGTATTGTAGACCGCGGTACAGAACCTAACTAAGCCGGATTCTTGTTTTTATTTTCTGTCCGTCTGTTTATCCATCTATCTATCTGTATCCCAGCCAAAAGCCGAAACCATTTTAACAATCGGTGTAAAACTTGTTATCTAGGGTTTTTATAAGGTCACCACCGAGAATTTTTTCAGAACTAGATATCCAACCCTAAAATTAAGGGTAGTTTACTGAAGGGCAAACTACAACCAAAATTGACTTTCTCAAATTCTGCACTAGCGATTTTTATTAAATTTAGTGTTTAGGCACTGCTTAACATTAAAAATAAAAGAGCAATTCCCATTTTCCCATGAAAATTACTTTATCACTTTACATAAGCATACATTACCCATTTTGTTAATTTCTCCGCAAATGGCGGTCAGAATTGTTCCTTATTTCTCATTGTTTCTGAAAAAGATTATATTATTTCATCTATGTTCTTTGGTGGAGTGTGAGGTTCTATTTTTTCAACATATTTCTGCAACAATGTTTACTATTTCATATCACAAATCTTACGACATTTAAGTCAATGTATTCATTTTTAGATAAAAGTGAGAGTAGTTCTTTTTAATGCACCTTACACTTTATAAAAAATCAAATAACACTACAAATTACGTTTTTAAAACTGATAGTAGTTTCAAGAAAGCCCTTTTTTCAACCCCTTTTTATTAAAAGAAAAATCCTTTCTTGGAGCGAGTGAGAGGTTTGCGTTTTTCAGTTTATTTAAAAAAACATAGGTTGCATCCTAATTATTCTAGTTTAGGTCGCGTGTCGCTGACACGCTTATATTATTATTATTATTATTATTATTATTATTATTATTATTAGCACCACGTCTTACTACCTGTTCGGGTTATACGCACTTACGCTAATGTGTAATGGTAGGGTGATTGTGAGATGAAATGAAGGACCTACAGTTTAACGTGGGATCCGAACCACGGTGGAGGCCTGGCATTCCCCACATTCACAAGATGTCTTGTCAGAGGTGAAGGAAGGGTTTGGCAATCAGATAAATCTGTGCCGGGACCTAGGATTGAACCCCGGCCGCCAGTGCAGAAGTTTGACACCTTACCCCTAGACCGCCAGGTCACCCGACACGCTTATAGACTAGTTATATTAAATAATAATAATACTTAGCACCACGTCTTACTACCCGTTCGAGTTATACGCTTAAGTACTAATTATGCTAATGGTTTAGGAATTAAGAAATGTTGACTGTAGAGGAAGTTAACACGAATTTGCTTGGTAGGAGAGTGGAAAAACCATTTAGGAAAAACCACCCTCAGTTCACCCGAGCGAGATTTGAACCACGATCTATCCGTTCTCGGCAGTCTAGCTGAACACGAGAGTAACGCGTTGGCTAATTAGGCCACTGAGGCGTGTTAGTTTTATTATAATTCAAAGGGTTTATTCATTGTTACAATATGGGTATAAAACATGATATTCGGATAAAATTTCCTGATTATTCTTTGAAGAACCGATGCCTACTGTTATCCATATTCCATCCCTAACAACCCCCTACCCTTATCCATCCTATAAACGAATCCTTTAAATAGCCCATACGTTAAACGTAATAAACTATACCAAATCTCTGTGCTGGCGACCGGGGTTCAATCCCCGGTCCCGGCACAGATTTATCTGATTACCAAACCCTTCCTTCACCTCTGACAAGACATCTTGTGAATGTGAGGAATGCCAGGCCTCCACCGTGGTTCGGATTCCACGTTAAACTGTAGGTCCTCCATTTCATCTCACAATCACCCTACCATTACACATTAGCGTAAGTGCGTATAATCCGAACGGGTAGTAAGACGCGGTGCTAATAATAATAATAATAATAATAAACCAAATCACGCAAGGAAAATGACCGATTGTAGAAAAATAAACATTTCCTTAAATAAAAAATAAGTATTTAGGTTGTAATTATTATAATTTATTATTTTGAGACCTGAGCCACTATAAAAACTCACATTGGTGGGCATAAGAACTATATGTGAAGCCCGTCTAGTTCATATTGCCGTTGATAGGGAGGTCAGGGTTTGAATCCAGGGATCGTGAACTGAGTTTTTTTTCCCTAAATAATTTACCACCCTTCTTCTACTTAAATTGCTATTTCCTCATTCCTATCTACGTTTCATAGTTAAGATAGCCAAGATGGGTGTTAAGACGCCGTAAGAAATAAGATAATACAACAAGACTCGTCTAATTAGTTTATATTAGAGACGTGTTTGAAATACTTTTAAGGACGTGGGAGTTAAAGCCAACACAAATGTGATTTGACAGTCAATATTGACGAACTTAAGGTGGGGTTTTAGGGGACACGAGTTAAGGGAAGTGTTTTTGCAGCTTTTATAACAAAACTTTTTTTTTTTTGGCAAATACAATACAAATTACGTAACGTTTAATTTTCTTCACGTGGTGTTATCAAAAGTTTTTGAATATCTGTCATAAGCATAGCAGCATTGGATAAAAACTTTTTAAATGAAGAAAAAATTTGTTATAATAATAATAATAATAATAATAATAATTATTATTATTATTATTAGCACCGCGTCTTACTACCCGTTCAGGTTATACGCACTTACGCTAATGTGTAGTGGTAGGGTGATTGTGAGATGAAATGGAGGCCCTACAGTTTAACGTGGAATCCGAACCACGGTGGAGGTCTGCCATTCCCCACATTCACAAGATGTCTTGTCAGAGGTGAAGGAAGGGATTGGTAATCAGATTAATCTGTGCCGGGACCGAGGATTGAGCCCCGGCCTCCAGCATAAAAGTCTGACACCTTACCCCTAGACCGCCAGGTCACCAAAATTTGTTACTACATTCCAGGGCATCCTTGACAGATATTTAATAACTGTTGATATCACCATTGAAGAAAATTAATCCATGTTTCTACTAGAGAAATATTTTATTTATTCTGGCCAAAAAAAATGCTATAAAAAGTGCAAAACACCGCCCTTAACTCAAGTTTCCTACATCTCCACATTAGGTTTGTTAAAAATTGATTGCCAATTCGAGTTTGTGTTTGCTTTTAGACTCCAATCAATGTTTACCTCTTGAAATGTATCCCCTTGAACTCTCCCTAACCCTCCTCCTTTCAAATGCAACATCAAGACTCACACATACACATATGAGCTACCTGCACGATGTTCCAGTAGGGCATGACGTTAGCCAGAGACTCGGTGACGTCAGAGCACGCACTTCCTAGCAGCATCACCATGCGTGTCGAGTTCTGCGTGTAGAGGGCGTGGAAGAAAGCGTCAACCCCCACCCCGGGATCACACTGCGGGCAAAAAAAAACATGTTTGAAAAACCCGTGCGTCTGTTTGCTTCAGCTCGAAAATCACATATGTGGTAGTGTGTGTGCGGGGATAAGAGGATCCCTTTCTTCGGTATTTAGCAGCGTTAGGAAAATTCCGGAAAATAGGGAGCTACATGAGAGCAAGTAAGAATTTTACTAAAGCGAGGTAAGAATGAGGGGGTCCGAGGGCGGGGGGGATTAGGCAAGTTTTAACACCAATCATCTGTTGATTAAATTTGAATTTAATGGCATTTAATATTTAGTTTCTTTGGTTCGTCACGTCTTACCATCCGTTCGGTCTATAAAACTGTTTTCACTAATGGGGTAGAGCCTTTAATGGTGGTTAGAAGCTAAATTCTTGCTTGGTGGTTAGAGGCTAAACGCTTGCTTGGTGGTTAGAGGCTAAACGCTTGCTTGGTGGTTAGAGGCTAAACGCTTGCTTGGTGGTTAGAGGCTAAACTCTTGCTTGGTGGTTAAAGGCTAAACGCTTGCTTGGTGGTTAGAGGTTAAACGCTTGCTTAGCGGGAGCGTGAAATGGACGAACACATATACTTTAATCTTCATGTTCATAATGAGAGCAGATGGAGAGTTTCCATGAACCAAGTCCTCTAGAGAAACTCGCTTAACGATTCAACTTTCGAATAAAACCTCTGAGTTGTCAGACGGACACCGTTCAGTAACAATAACATTTTATTATTGGATTCATAATAATGGATAATTATAAGATCATCCCTCATCAGTGTTGTCTTTCAAAGAAGATCTTTGTGGGACCCTAGTGACGCCTTCGCAAAATTGTCAAATTACGGAAAAGAATGTAAGAATAAATATGCATACTATTAAATACAAGAGCCGAGCAAGATCTACAAGGACTAGGGTAAATCATCGAAATTTAGAATGATGTTTTTTTAGTTAAACTAATTTCCTAGGGGTTTTGACAGTGAGATGAGGAATAAACGCGCTTCAACACTGCAATTCGACTGGTTTTGACTAGACTAGGTACCGTAGAGCGTCGAAACATGTAACATCGTTAAATAACGGGCGTTTCTCTACGAAGCCTACAAAAGGAGCAAGGGACTCAGTTAAGGAAATGAATTCAATAATATAACCTAATTTTTTTTTTAAATTTCAACTATTTAATATTGTCAATTTTTCAAATTTAACTTATTCTTTTCACTGCTTCAATTGTATAATTACAAATATCATTTTAGTCATGAACAATCTTTTGATATAGTCTGTTAATCTATGATCTTAATGTAATATATGTTCACTTGTCTAATGACTCACATTTTAATGTGTTTTTTTATGTTTGTTAATTTATATGTTGTTCAATGACATTTTTAAACTTATTCTATTTAATGTCTCTTTCTATATAATAATTTATATTCAACATTGGTTGTTTAATATAACTGTTAAGTAATGTTAAATTGACAATTTCCATTTCAATTAGCCTCTTTATTAAACATTAAAGTTCTTTATCACTTTATAAAATCTTTTTTTATATTTATCCTAAATAATAATTCACATTGAATTCTACAAGCATTATGTATTTGCTGCCTTATTACCATTTCATCATGTATTTTAAGAACCTCTTGTTATGTTAACACAACGCCTGTCGCTACCCTCTAAGCAGGCCTCTAGCCTCTAACCACCATCAGAGCCTATAGCCTCCAAGCAATCCTCCAACCACCAAGTAAGCCTATAGCTTCTTACTGCCAAGCAAATCGCTTGCACTATGAACGAGGTCAACCCAGTGACGGAAAGACTGGTTCACTAAAGAAAATCTGGGACTTAATAATAATTATTATGTTGCAATTCAACCAATAAGTGTGTTGTTCTTTATAGCTCAATGATATAAATAAAATATTATTATTATTATTATTATTATTAGCACCGCGTCTTACTACCCGTTCGGGTTGTACGCACTTACGCTAATGTGTAATGGTAGGGGGATTGTGAGATGAAATGAAGGACCTACAGTTTAACGTNACCACGGTGGAGGCCTGGCATTCCCCACATTCACAAGATGTCTTGTCAGAGGTGAAGGAAGGGTTTGGTAATCAGATAAATCTGGACCGGGACCGAGGAGTGAACCCCGGCCACCAGCACAGAAGTCTGACACCTTACCCCTAGACCGCCAGGTCACCGACGTGCATTGAAGTAGATTTAGAAAGTATTTAAGGAGTGTAGAAATCAGTGCACTTGGTCTAAATTCAAACTCCGGGCACCCTGTCACCGACAAACCAGACAAGACTAGTATTTTTGCCTTTGTACAAGCTCCAACTGGTAAGAGTAATAAAAAAATAGTTAATTTACCAATAAGAGAATGGCAGTAAATCCTATTTAAAGTGAAACCATCAGAACTCTGTCGGATATCAAACCGGGGACCCGCTACCTCATTAGACGCTCTTCTTAACCAAGCTGCTTCTACTAAATATCAGCGCTCGGAAAGAACGCGTTCAGTTGAACTGGCTACTTTTATGATGAACTTTGGGTAAACAAATGAAAATCTAAGCAGTGGAACTAATTTTAAACTCTGTTTGTGTCGCGGATGAACGTGAACGACTTTTTGTCGATCATTTAGAGTAGCTTTGCTGATCATCTTTTGAAAATCGTTAATTTTAATTCACTCAAATTATACAAATCCATGAAATGCTTTATAGATGGTTAGCAGTTGCCATTGGCAGCAAAATTTTGCATTGAATATTTCTATAACATTTCCTCCGCCTTATTTAGGATTATTATTATTGGCTTTTCATTCTATAATGACAGGAATTATTGTTGGTTTATTACTTATCATTACTTTGAAGATAATGGACCTGCTGTAAAATAAATTCAAACAAGGCTTATTTTGATACATTCAAAGACACAGAATAAAGGCAACTTCAGATTAAATTGTTTGAACATTAGTTTATTAAAAAATAACATATTGGATTATTTCAACATAAATCAAATAAAACTTTGTAGTATTTCAAGTTAAGACACCCTAAATTATGTTTTATTCATTCTTATTTTATTTAGGTGACTTGGCGGTCCAGGGGTAAGGTGTCAGACTTCTGTGCTGGCGGCCGGGGTTCAATCCTCGGTCCCGGCACAGATTTATCTGATTACCA
>CABFVX010007955.1:0-27222 GCA_902151425.1 Timema shepardi
GGGTTCACTTCCTCTAATTCAACCTTCCCAATTCCTAATCCATTAGAGTAATTAGTACTTAAAGCGTATAACCCGAACAGGTAGTATTACGCGGTAATAAATATTATTATTATTACTATTCTAAAAATTTATCATTGATGAAAACATTGGTTTTCACTTTCACGCTGATCAATTAACGGCCGGGACTGGATATAGTGCCTGTCCTAGTCTTAAGATAAGATTATAAGGTACATGAAGCTACAACAGGCCTACTAATCTGGTAGTGGAAAATATTTTACTTGAATATAAAACTGAACCACACCACAGGCTGGATTGAGTAATGGATGTAAATTAAAATGTAAAAAAGATTCAAAATTATATTTAAGCTAAGCAACTCACGAATAACTGCGTCATGGATTGAGGGTATTTATGTAATATTTTTGTTTCAAGTTTAAAAAACAAACAGTGATCTACACACAACATTGTAAACAATTACTGGCATTACTTACATATTAATAAAACATTAATTAATATTTTACTCAAACAATATAAAAGTTTTTGTAACATATATATTTGACGTATGATAAGTTATTTATCTTGAATGAAAAATAACTTTTTATTAAAGATGCTACCAAGCCCTTCTAATATTTGTCTATTACTTTACATGAAGAAAAATCTTAGCGTTATCGAAAACAAGGTGCTTCGGGAAATATTTGGTTCATAAAGGAATGAGGCTACTTAGGAGAGGAAGAGGTTACATAATGATGATGATACTAATCATAAGAAACTGTTAGGATAATTAAGCCTTGTAGATTATAGTGGACAGTCTTGATGGAAGATTCTAGAACCACGTCCAAGGTATTAACTGGTAAACCCAATGTGAAGAAATCATCGTAAAGACCTAGATCCAGATGGTGGGATAACGTTAGAATGGCCCTGAAAGTGTTAAGATATAATGAGGAAGACTGGATATAACTGGCTCAAATGGAGATATGTTGTAATGAGGTGGACTAGATACAATCAACTTAGGATAGAGATAGGTTTTAATTAGTTAAACTGGATGGAATTAGCTCAAGATAGAGTTAGGGTTTAATTAGTTGGACTGGATAGAACTAGCTCAAGATAGGGATATGTAGCGTGCTTTTTAATTAGCGTAAATTAACTTCCCAATTCCTACTGCCATTGAGTAATATATATTATATATTATTTTAAATATATATACATATACATCTTTTACATATATACTATTTTTACTATATACCGATACTAGCCCTCCTGTGTATAAAATAATTAATGTGAATAAACCTTGTCATATATATATATATATATATATATTGTATTTTTTTAAATTATATATTTATATATACATATATAATTTGTATTTTTTAAATTATTTTAGATATATTTATATATAATCAAATGATTCAAATTGAATGTCATTTGTTTGCTTGAGTTTATATTTAATATTATATTTTCTAGTGATCCATTCACCTCTAGAGAAACTTGGATTATACTGGTATTTTTATTTATCAAGTATAATATAGTCTTAATTACTTCATATTTATTTAATGTATATTTGTTTATAATAAAGATAAAAATATCGTATATACGTCATATAATAATACACAAGTTCTTGGATATTTAATAAAACTACATGTCACTATCTAATTGTATTCAAAAATTGTAAAATGCATTTGATTAAAAATAATTAAAACCATTTTAATAAAGGATATACACTTTAAAGTGAATATAAGCTGTTTCTGATGTTCATAATATAAACGAAACCACTTATATCACAAATTTTAGAATTAAATATTTCGTTACTATAATAAGATAACCAAATAATTATTTAATATAAAAAAACATGTTCATTACCATACACAAAATATGAATGTTCAAAATTAATATTTACAATTAGAATTTGAGATTATTTACAATCCGGTTTCACTGTATAAAGACAAATTCCATTAAAGTAATTCGCTAAATACCAGTTCTAACACGCTATTTCTAGAAATAAAAAGTACAGTCATCATACAATCATTCTAATAACTATAGTTATACCGATTTAAAAGTCGTGTTCTCTATAAATTTTCAATTTTTATTTTAATACTCTGTATTTATTTTCTATGAATAACTTAAATAGACTCAATAGTATATTAAAATATTGTTATATTTCGCACCACTTTGTGACAATACTAGATCAAAGAGCTCATTTTTTAAGAAAGCATAGAAATGTTGAAAATTTAAAAGCTAGATAATGTTTTAAATTTGGGAAAAAATTCATTAAATATGTAGATTAATCAATTTATTTTTATCATGTTCTTTATTGAATAATTTATAATAAATATACAATGATCAATTTATGTTTATGTTTAAAATAGGCTTTCTAAAAATATATAAAACAAATCCATTTTATTATTTATAATAAAGTTTTTAATTTTATAGCTATTGTCTAGCTGTTATCTTATTTATTGTTGAACGTAATTTCCAAAATCCACTTGTCCAATGATCTTGTTCAAGCTTTTCTTGACTCCGTCCGCTAAGATAAAAACTGTCACGCGGTTATGATCCTGTGAAATGGCGCTCTGGATGCTGGACTTGAGGTCATCTGATAAACCACTAGAATTGCTAGTGATAGACACATCAGCTGTGCTGTAAAATAGTTAGTATTAGTGATTTCAATCAGGTAATTTCCCAGTAGTAATAAATAAGATTGTGATATGAGATTTACAATACTTATAATGATTCCACTAAACATAATATCTAAATGAAAATATTAATTATTTCCATAATTTATATTAAATTATAAATTAAATCATAAAAATTATATTATATATTAAATATAATACCTAAAAGATAAAATAACGCATTAATTGACATTTTAAATTATATTTACAACCAAATAAAGATTAACCAACTATTAATATATTATTACAATTTTCTTACTAACTAAACGAGATTATATAAACATATGGTTAAAATAATAAAAAAAATTAAAACACTACTGAGGTATTAGATAGTAATTAAATGATCCAGTAGTGATAAAACGGTTCTATTATAATGTGGAATCATTCAAGCGCATTTATTAAGAAGCTGTCTCTTCAGTAATCAGTAATAGAGAATCGCAATTTAATTCTTATGTTGTAAATCCCAGCAAACTTATATACTTGATAAACATTTTTAAATAATTATAAAATAATAATTTTAATAGGGATCGTTACAATACTAAAATAATAAGACTTGAAACTAACGTTCTAGTTATTTTTAATATATAGAAGTACACCATACCAGTGAAAGTAAGTTAACAATTATAAATATATTTTAAAAAAAGATTAAAGTATAGTAAAGAGATTGTTTGACTGGTAAGTTTTAATGTAAAGTAGTGGATCCAACAGGTGAAAGTGCATTAAAAATAATTTAAAAAGAGATTTTTCAAAAAATATTAAAATATAATAAGGATATTGATTGACTAGAAATTTTTAATTTAAAAAACTCTACCAAACCAACAGATAAATACATTTAAAAAAATATTAAAATATAATAAAATTATAAATTTACTAATCAATCTTCATATTATACTTTCACAGGTTTGGTACACTTTTTTAGATCAAAAAATAATATTACGTAAGTTTAGATTCTAATAATTTATTTTTGTGTCAGTGTTGTGTGTCAGATTCACTAAAGATAAGCTACTACTGACTTGGATAAAACAAATAATCAATACTCCCAGGTTTTTTATTTAGAGTTTTGAAGTTATTATAATCGGTAACTCCACAATAATTCAGACTCTTCCTGGGCATAATGTATCAAATAAATATTTATCTGATGTTTAATTCTTGAAGCTCTAGATAAATACATATATTTACCAAATATATTTACCATAAATTAAAAATCTCATATTAAATATTTTTAAATCAGAAGCCCTAAATATAGAGGCGTATCAAATGGACATAATTTCATTCCATGTTTGGGACTCAGGGAGTTTTGACAGTTATAAAATTCTTCATTTCAAAAATATCAAATACATTTAAAAGTAATTTAATTCCAAATAATGAGGGCACTTAAAATATTGGCGAAATTAATAAACCAAACTGTTAATCCACATATAAAAACTAATGTATTTCATGAACAGTTTTGACTTCCTAGAGATTTTTCTTTTATTGTTCATGTTTATTTGTAGAGGGGTAATAATAATTGATAGTAAGGTTATGGATATGTTCTTGTTTATTTTTTATTTCCTTTTCCTATTTTATATAGGATTTAGTTTTTCTTCTATGAAAACGACATGTTTCGGTGATATTTCCCCATCTTCATTTCTTATTTGTATTAAATATTGTTGATTTCAATTAATAATATTGGAAAGTCTGAAATCATACGGATGAACAAATCGTAAAATTTCACAAGCTTTCCGATCTTTTTAATTAAAATAAATCTTCAATAGTACAAATAAGACATGAAGATGGGGAAAAACATCAAAACATGTATTTGTAATAGAAGAAAAACTAATACCTATATAAAATAAGGAAAAGCGAATTAAAATAATAATAAAATAAGATATAACCTTACTACCAATTCCTAGAGATTTTCAATAAAGAACTAGACAACACTTACCCAGGGTCACTCACAGTTACAGTCTTCAATTCAGGAACGTATTCGTCATTTGTAACCGATATTTCAATATTCACATTCAAAACTAATTTGTACTGTTCTATGAGAATATTTCCCGAGTAGCTGTCCTCATCGGTAACTGCTTTGAAGCTATACTGCAGCTATATAAAAATACCGAAATACATAATATACTGTTTCTATAATATATATTCTGTATTTATAATAAAAAGCCATTATACAATTTGAATATAAAATTATTTCTAGTAAAAAGTTCAAAATAAAATTTTAGATAATCTAAACATATATTCAGCATTCAATTAAATAACATATCAATAAAATAGCCTATATTTATTTAACCGGTGGTCTTATTCACTTTATTTGAATTAGGAAAAAGTTTTCTTGGCTTTAAACAAAAATGTTAATGAAAAATTAAATATTAAATTTACATTCTTTTAAAATCTTATGTTAATATTAACACATTAATTGATTACTTTTTATTAAAATTGTATACAGGCTATAAATCTAGCTTTAAGATATACTCCTTTATAATAAGTATATATGTGTTTGAATAGATAATCAGTGAAAATTATTTATATATATAGTTATATATAATTAATTATATATATACATATATAATTGAGATAAATTAAACTTTATAAAACTGATGGCCTCATTTATAACTATATATATGTAAGCTTTAAATTTTATGAAATAATTTTCGTTGAAATTTAATATTTGAACTTCTGATTAATATAAATTTAAACACTCACCTTAAGTACACTTAAAATGTAATTATAAGCCTACATTCCTTTATTAAACAAGATAGTATTTTAATAATAGCTAAATAATTTAAATGTAATTTCTACCGGCATCACTGCAAAGGTAAAATTTGTAGAAAGTTGGTAGCCTCCTGAAGTTTTTTCACTCACTACGACATCATCTGAACGAGTCATTGCAGCGAAATACTGAACATATCTATCGGTTAGATACAGAGTGAATGTTGTTTTCTGTAAATAAAAAACTTTGTATCAAACGAAGAAACACGAAGGTAGAATTTCTCTTGGATATTTTAGTTTAGAGTTATAATAATTGGGTTGAAATAAACATTAAACCTATATTTTGTATTGTTTAAGAAAGTTTCCATAGCTTAAATTTAAAAGTTATACTTTGAATTTAATATCAATTTTAATTTTATTTGCTTTAGATTTATATTTATATATGAAACCCAATTATAATATCAATACAAGCCTGCATTTTGAACATAAGCATAAAGAATAAAACCACTGAGATGGCTGGATTAATATTTCAGTTCAAATTACTATAACAGCATTCAGGTTATAGAGCTTAAGAAAATTTATAATGGGGTAGGGATTCGGAAGTATGCATTTTAGAGGTAATCGGTCTGCAGTTGTATGGAAGTAAATTGAGGAAACAATTTTGGAATAACCATTTGTTGTCCTAGCTGGGAGCCAAACCCAAATATCCCTGTTAACAGCATGCCAATGTAACAGGAAAATGATACCTCACACAAATGGTCCACTGAAATCTGTCACGAATAATAGATTTTTCTCAAACATATTAAGGGGAGAAGAAAGAGTCAATTCATTCCAGTGAAGAAAACTAAAGACATAGCTATAAGCTTGTTTCTCAATTTTTACTTGCAATAACGTTTTTTGTTTTAGATTTGTTACATTTATTTTACAGGAAATTATTTATAAATTAGCTTTAAATGACAATAGAGCTTAAGTTAACAATATGATTGATATATATTCTTAAGAAAATATTTAATTATTTGCTGAGTTACTTACTATTATTGATGTATCGGCAAGGCGGAGTTTATTTGACAAATCATTTATTATGAATTTTCTCACTGCTATAATGAGATAGTCGACATATGTATTGCCATCAACAGTTGCCGCATCGGCATAATTATTTTCCCTGAGAAGTTTAGAATAATAATTAATTTGATTTAATTAAATATTTAAAATTGTGTGTTCTTTGACATAAGAAAACCCATAGAAACATAATAATTATATTGTTTCTCTGGTTGTTTGCTCAAATATCGTTAAATTTTATAAATACATTTATTTTCACCCTATTTGTCAAACATACCCTTCTATTTGATTATGTTTTTCTTCCTATGGATTGGCATTGTGTATTCACATTTTCTGATAAATCTTAAAATAGACTAGTCGTTAAAATGTTATTTTATGGTTTCTTAATAATATGCTAATAGTTGGTTACTAAGAACTACCCGCAATACTTTACTTATGTTTGTGTGGTTTTGAAGTGTGTGATATTTTAATGTGATAAAAAAGTCAAACTTGTGCTTTCTCTGGCCATTGGACGCTATAAATAAACTAATTTGTTGTCGCTTTAATTTTAAAGAATATAAAACAAAACTTTACAATTAGTAAGCGATGATTATACACAAATAATATTTATATATATTTTTCAATTAGAAAAACTATTAAAAATGAGGAATATTAGGTGATCATGGTCCATATTTCTGGGCTTATAAATTGAGAGAAGACTTAAAAAAGTTTCCAACTGCCACGCGCATAAATCTTCTTTAAAGACAATTTAATTTGCTAAATATGATTCTGAGCTATTTCAGATGAATATGTTTCCCAGTATATTATATCACATACACATATTGCAAAGGAGGTCAGTAAAATATTGACAGCTGCTTAAAATAACTTACAGATATTATATTTGGCTGCATTGTTTAAAAGGACTCAAACATATTAAGGGGAGAAGAAAGAGTCAATTCATTCCAGTGAAGAAAACTAAAGACATAGCTATAAGCTTGTTTCTCAATTTTTACTTGCAATAACGTTTTTTGTTTTAGATTTGTTACATTTATTTTACAGGAAATTATTTATAAATTAGCTTTAAATGACAATAGAGCTTAAGTTAACAATATGATTGATATATATTCTTAAGAAAATATTTAATTATTTGCTGAGTTACTTACTATTATTGATGTATCGGCAAGGCGGAGTTTATTTGACAAATCATTTATTATGAATTTTCTCACTGCTATAATGAGATAGTCGACATATGTATTGCCATCAACAGTTGCCGCATCGGCATAATTATTTTCCCTGAGAAGTTTAGAATAATAATTAATTTGATTTAATTAAATATTTAAAATTGTGTGTTCTTTGACATAAGAAAACCCATAGAAACATAATAATTATATTGTTTCTCTGGTTGTTTGCTCAAATATCGTTAAATTTTATAAATACATTTATTTTCACCCTATTTGTCAAACATACCCTTCTATTTGATTATGTTTTTCTTCCTATGGATTGGCATTGTGTATTCACATTTTCTGATAAATCTTAAAATAGACTAGTCGTTAAAATGTTATTTTATGGTTTCTTAATAATATGCTAATAGTTGGTTACTAAGAACTACCCGCAATACTTTACTTATGTTTGTGTGGTTTTGAAGTGTGTGATATTTTAATGTGATAAAAAAGTCAAACTTGTGCTTTCTCTGGCCATTGGACGCTATAAATAAACTAATTTGTTGTCGCTTTAATTTTAAAGAATATAAAACAAAACTTTACAATTAGTAAGCGATGATTATACACAAATAATATTTATATATATTTTTCAATTAGAAAAACTATTAAAAATGAGGAATATTAGGTGATCATGGTCCATATTTCTGGGCTTATAAATTGAGAGAAGACTTAAAAAAGTTTCCAACTGCCACGCGCATAAATCTTCTTTAAAGACAATTTAATTTGCTAAATATGATTCTGAGCTATTTCAGATGAATATGTTTCCCAGTATATTATATCACATACACATATTGCAAAGGAGGTCAGTAAAATATTGACAGCTGCTTAAAATAACTTACAGATATTATATTTGGCTGCATTGTTTAAAAGGATAGTCCAACAAGTCGCTAAGTAATGGTTTGTGTTATTTTACCTTATTGCGAAATTTGGAGAAAGACGATATTGTGAACGGCAACAAAAACTAGCTTGATATTTTGATGGATTTTGACGTTTCATAATTCCCTGAGCCCTAAAGCCTCATCCGTACTTTCTTAGAGACGTCCAGGAGACAATACTACAATAGCTGAATTAGTATACGAGAGCTAATCTTTATACCCTCATCCTTTCCTCACATACACCTGTCGTGCAGTCGTTGTTTTAATGTGTATGATGGAAAATGTCGAGCTTGCTGTAAAACGTCTCTCATACAAACCCACACATTGTTCAATTTCTTATCTTTGTTGTAAATGTGTTTTGGTGCCCACAAAACTTGCCCTCCTTTGCATGATTCAGAGAATGGGATTGTATTGTCATTTGTCCAGTCACTCATGCTTTTCAAAATAATTTACTAACAGAAAATTAAATTAAAAGAAAATTACAGCTATCAAATATTAAATGAATTAAATTCGTTGACCTATGGCATGCCAAAACTCTGGGTCCATTCATTTAAAAGACAACACTTGACAGGCCGACGGCCGACTGGACAAGAGTGTGGCGATGCTCTCATAATCATGTCTCGCTCCCTTTTAATCGAACACCAAAACCGACATGGACTCGAAAGTCAACGAAGCGAGACGTGAAAAGGGCGAGGTGAGAGCACCTACATCATCTTATTGTGGCTCATTCAGGTCATCTCTGCTAAAGTATGGATGAGGCATAAAATATTGTTACAGAAATTCTGTCTCTCTGTCTGTATTTGTATCGGTATAGACATTAAATCATTTTATTATATCATGTTAAGATTTGGTATCAGGTTTTCATAAGAATCCCTTAAGGAAACGTTGCAATTAGATATAATATAACATTTTAAGTTTATTTACTTAAGTGTGAATAGAGAATAATCTCTATATTTCTCATATCTCTATATCTCTTTGAAACACGAAATAGTAGGTCTATATATTGAAAAATTGTTGGAATATTTAAAATATAAGTACTTAAACTTATAAAAAACATTGTTTCAGAGCTATAGATATTTATATTTATTTCAATGAGGTCTTTGAAATTTGGAATATAATATAATATAATGCTTTTGGGTGACGGATACGTGTGTGTGTGTATATATATATATATATATATATATATATATATATATATATATATATATATATATAGGTGTTACAGTTAAGAGTCTATAATCGACACGACACATATCATGCAGCCTTCATTGTTGCGCTATTTGGGATTCACGAGTCTATTTCAGGGAGCGTCTCAAAGAGGNTATATATATATAGGTGTTACAGTTAAGAGTCTATAATCGACACGACACATATCATGCAGCCTTCATTGTTGCGCTATTTGGGATTCACGAGTCTATTTCAGGGAGCGTCTCAAAGAGGTCATGTATGGTATTTTTTAATCGAGAAGTAAAGTACTTCAACGGACCTTTAAGACAAAGGAAAAGTGTTTTTCCGCAAATTAACAACTATTCTATACCAAACAGTGTTTTAGAACCGTTAATTTCACAAACTTTTGAATATTAACAAAAAATATTTAGGCCCTTTAGTGGCCAATAACCTCAAATATTTGTGCCATTTAGCAAATGATTGATTAATGTTGACACGAGCGGTTAGAGAATGGTTGTCCGGCCATGTGGTCCTAGAATCGTGTGGAAAGTGCTACAGTTAAACTAGATAATTGAAAACCCAAAATGTCTACTGGTTAGGATATAGACGTCAGGGGCACTATGTATGAGAAATCCCAGGATGGGTGCATGGATATGCCATGCACAAGGGAGGTAACCATCGGGATACCACAACCTGGACACTCGCAAACTAAACAAGGTAATTAACATTATTCTGACCTAAACCAGTCTCGTCTCTCAAAAGGAAACATAGGACCAAGCCTGGAGTTGATGTTCCAGTACCAAGGGCAATAAAGGTAAACAATCAGTTCTCCACACTGTCTAGTAGACAAGTCAACAACGACCATCAGGGTGCTGCAATGGAGGCATCAGATGATACCCTGTGTGAAGGAGCTGGGTCAAAAATGTAAAAACACCTCTGATCATGGTAGCAAACGCAACGGAGTAAAACAACACAATTTAACTCCTAAGGTGGAAATATAAAGGAAAAATACAAACTATACTGTTTAACGCAGGGCAATAAAATTGTTAGAGTTCTCTTGGGGACTACTCTTCAATATTAAAGCTTCTCAAGGAAAATTCCCTTAAGCAATAAACTTATATGCTCCAGAAGGATAAACCCTTTATGGTTGTGACTAAGGGCCTTCACTCGAGTATGCCTTGCGACGATAATAACTTGGAGCTCAATAAATTGGGTTTCACACCCAAAAATGTGAGGCAACCTTTCACGAAATTCACCCCACAAACGGCAAAAACTCAGGTTCCTCTGAATATTTTTCTGCACACTGGCAAAAAAAATCATTTTATTGCAATGATTTACGAGGTCAGGGCCATAAACAAAACAATTGTAAAGGTAGAAGAATATCTAAAATCGGTGAGCATGGTACTGCAGTTCCACTGATGCCAACGCTTTGGTCACTCTAAAAATTACTGTTTCCAATCTCAACGATGTGTCAAGTGTCTGGGTGAACATTTGACTACAGCCTGTTGCAAGAAAGATAAAACCACGCCAGCACGCTACGCGAACTGTAAGGCTGAGCATGTGGTGAACTATAGGGAACTATCTTGTATTAGTCAGGGAAGTGGAAAACTTCAACAAACAACTGGACAAGTCTTCCCAAGGGGGAAAAATGGTAACGGAACCAATTACTCTACTCAGCCAGGTAAGCCAGTGACTTAGGCAAAACAGCATCCCTACGGAAACGTATGCTCCCGTGGCCAAGTGGATATCATATCGAGTATCGGTAGTAAGCCTCCCCCAAATATCTAGCGAGGTTAAATTCAAACTCAATTGAGGTTTCTGAGCTTAGGATCCTCCTTCAAATATTCAAAGATATAAATCTATCAGGCTTTCTTTCACACCTTAAAATACCTTATTAGGTTAACAAATGCCCATGACAAAACCACAAAAGCCCTGATTCTATTAAAAGAAGTCACTGAATTCTTCTGTGATGGCAAATAATCAAACACAGCACCCAGGTGAGTTTTTGATCATAATGTTCTGGAACGCATAGGTATCATAGAGCAGGCTCACGAATTATAACAGTTATTGGATACATATTGGGTAGCTATCTCTCTCATTTGTAAGTCGCTCTTAACAGTAAGAAAACGTTTGACTTTTTACTGATACAATATGTACAGGACTGACAGACATACCGAGAGGGGTGGCGGTACTGACATTCAAGTTAAAAATATCTGAATCCTTAACACATAGTTATTCAGGGTACGGTGAACATAGAAACAACTTCTATAAAAGTTCTCATACCATGGAACGAGATAATGTTCAGTGCTTTGTGTAGAAGCCCTTCGGCACCGATCACAGCTCAGGATTTAAATACGCTTTAGGCCAAGAAAAACTTATTTGCTGCTGGTGAACTTAATTGTAAACATACACACTCTAACAGTCAACTATTTAATCAAGCTGGCCGTGCCCTGGCAGAACATAAGAACTTGAAAAACTATGTATTTTTGGCAACAGAGGAACCCAAATGCTACCCCTCCAATTATAAAAATCTACCAGATGTGTTTGATGTGATACTAACAAATTTTAACCAACAGCCCTAAGACCTGCACACTTTAAATGCATTGTACTCTGACCACCTCCCGGGTTTCTGAAAGCTCCCAATAAACATCAATCCTCGTAACTCTTTTCTTAGAAGAAAGATTCCAAGCACCGACTGGTCCAAATACCAGGACACTTTTAACAGGTTTGTATCACTAAAATGAAAGGTTTAATTGACAGAAGAGTTGAAAAACTCCGTCATCTTCTTGAAATCAACGCTGCTTGAGGCTCATCGAGCATCAACAACCTACGAAACTCTGATAGTCATCCTAAAGAGGGAACATTCAGACCTGAACTTCTTGATAACCCAGAAGAGGGAAGCGCGCCATGAATGGCAGACATCTCGATTGCTGAGACATTGAACAAATTATAACAGTGTAATGGTCCAAGTTTGGCGTGTAAAGAAACATTTGAAACTAATCTGCTGGAACGAGTATATTTCAGAAACCGTCAACAGTGGTGATAGTCTGTGGAAGATTTATAAACAACATAAAGGGGACAACTTGAAAATTAAAACACCGGCCATTCATGGACGTCATGGGATTACTTCTACACCCATGCCCAAAGCTGATGCTGTAGCTGAATCATTGGAAGACCAATTCAAGGTGAACATCGAGACCCAGGATAAGAACTTCACCAGAGAGGAGAAAAATAAGGTTAAACCATTTATCTAGGAACCAATACCGGTTCTACAACCCCCGGTGTCTAGACATTAAGCGGAACCTGTTATCAGGCATCTAAAAAAGAATAAAGCCCCGGGTGTGTACCGAATATCAAACGAGATGCTATTTCATGCTCCTGATATAATTTTTATACTCCTGACTTCCATATTTTCTGCCGCATTATTGTGGGGATACTTTACGGAAGTTTGGAAGCTGGCGCACGTAATATATATCCCGAAGCCAGGCAAAGACTCCAAAATTCCACAAAACAGGAGATCTAGTAGCCTACTCGGATGTCTTGGTAAGGTTTATGAAAAGAATATTCTTGCTAGCCTAAAACAGTTTGCCCAGGAAAACCGAATACTTCCTTATATTTAAGTCGGTTTCCAAAACAACCACTCCACAGTACACCCGATCACTAGTTAGGTGGAAGAGAAAACAGAGAGTTTTAACAAGAAGGAAATTACATTAGCAGTTCTTATGGATGTTTAAAAGTCGTTTGATAATGTCTGACAGGCTGGCCTCATACGAAAGAAAATTGACTTAAATTTCTCTAGGACATACATCCACAAATTGAAGGTAAGAGGTCATCCTTACACAATATCAGAGTGGGAGTGCCACAGGGTTCTGCCTTATCACAGTTTCTGTACAGCAAATATGTTGCTGACATGCCTACAGGTCCAAAAATCAGCATCCGGCTATTTGCGGATGACACATGTGAATATATTAACTTATGTAATTAATTCAGATCTCTTGGCATTATAATAGACTCCTGACTCAAATGTAAGCCTCACGTCAAGAGCTCAAGTAAAAGGGATCTGGGGGTCTTTGTCAGGAATTACGGAATTTTCTAGAGCCAGGTGCTGAACACTGGAAAAACATTCTCATCTATAGGAGTCTAGTCCTTCCTCTACTTGTCTACGCCTTTGAAGCGTGGAGCTATATGACCCCAAATGTTTTGAGCAAACTTCAGGTGGTCCAAAACTAGGTACTCAAATGCATACTGGAAATCACCACAAGAACAAATAATGCATTTACCCACGCCCAGACTGGAAGCAAGACGCTAAGGGAAATCTACGAAGAAAAAAACAGATGTTTAGACATCAAAACCCGAGAGATGGGTGAAAATGCAATAATTATAAACCTAGGGCAGTACAATCCCCGAGAACCAAGGATGTACAAAAAACCGAGACTGAATTAAGAAGTCCCTTATCCACCTCAATAAATTACAAACCATTCTGTACTACTGCACTTTCTTTATTTCCCTATTTACCCCATCCACTTGACCCAATTTGACGTCCGTCAATAAATAATATTTCATAAACTCACAATCATTTATTCATCCTTCATTCAGTGGTTAATATTAATCTGTATTTTTCTTTCAGGTCATATAGACATCACACACACATACACCATCTTACACTACTGGCCTGGCTGCACTTGTGTCTACCTTCACAGTGTACTAGGGCTCGATATAGATACTTCACAACTTAACACACTCTCCATTTCACAACTGCTTCTTCCAACACCATTTTCCTTCCACAATCAATAAACACGTTCACAAAAAGATGTAAGTGACAACAGATCGGTACTCTTAGGTATTGAAAAACCAACTACCTTCTCTGAGGGTCGCTTCTGACAGTCTAAGCTGGTAGACAGGCAAGAAATAGGATAGAGAGATTCTATAATCCTTCATTTATATAATACTGGGCTGGAAAAAAATTAACCTAGACGCTTCCAGACGTGTCCCTTTTATTACAGTTATGCTCCCCCCCATTTTATCCTTCTTGGCCATCTTCTTGACAGCTCCGCTATAAGATGGCTGGTTCAATCCTTTGTTTGTTGATAGTGTTGGTTGGCTAATAGGATAGAGAGATTCTATAATCCTTCATTTATATAATACTGGGCTGGAAAAAAATTAACCTAGACGCTTCCAGACGTATCCCTTTTATTACAGTTACGCTCCCCCCCTCCCCCTGCCTCTTCTGCCTCTAGTCTCTCTAGAAGTGAGAGTGGCTGCATACCTTTTAAACAAGGAGCGAGATAGAGAAAACAGAAAGCTCAGTTAGGGTAAACAACGAAGAGTTTGCCGGTTCCACTGTCAGGCACTAATATTCTTATATTATTATCTGGTTACACATAATATATAAATAATTAATTTCACTCTACCCCCGGGAGACAGATGTATTGTGATCGACAGACAGTAAGGTTTAACTATATATTTTGTTAAATATTGAAGTTTCATGACCAACTGAACTCTAAAAAGTGTTTCTTGCTTTGTGTCTGTCTCACTTTAACTAGCTCAGCTATATTTTTGAAAGTTGTGTTTATTAAAACATAACCGGTATTGAACTAAGATACGGCATTGTTTTTCTTTTGAAATTCTAATAGATTTTGATACGCGCTTCTGGCTAGCAGTAATTTCGATATCGTTTCATTGATATGGAGCTCAGATTCATCAAAAAGAGGTATTAGTGTGTTTGGGAGTGAGTATATAGTAATCCTGTATTGACTGGCTACTTGCAAGCTTTAAAACCATAAGCTTAAAGTGGTTATAAGGGAACGTGAGCAAAGGCCATTGGTTATGCTGTTTTTATGGAAAAAAGTTTTTTTTTGCTAAAATAAATAAAATTTTGCTCCATTACAAAGTACACAGTACAGAGTTTAATTTTCTCCACATGCTGATATCAACAGTTGATGAACATCTGTCATGAAACTCGAGGCATTAGATGAGAAACTTTTTGAATGAAGATAAAATGTCGTCACTAAATTCCAGGACACCCTTGACAGATATTAAATAAATGTTGAGGTCATCCAGTGAAGTAAATTAAACTATATTTCTACTGGAGTATAATTTTAGTTATTTTAGCCAAAAAAGTTGTGCCATTTAAACTGCATATACACTGGCCATTTCTTGGGTCCCCTTACATACCACCTTAAGAGCAGAAAGTATACATTGTGACTTGCTCCTTTCCTCTGTTTCAACGACAATTTTCAAACATTATTAAGTGACCTGGAATATTTTAACTACTCTATATTAATTTACACTGAAATTAATAAAATGATCTTACGTTACAAAGAGAGTTCTAAAGTGAAAGGTGCAATATATATATAAGAGTGTTAAGGGAGTAGGATGAAGTTAATATATATCAAATAATATTCTGAAAATAGAAAAATTACACCTGGACACGGGAATCGAACCCGCCAATTCAGTATACTAATCCTTATGTCCCGGGTTTTATTCCCGTGTGAATGTTTCATTTTACAATTTTCAGAATATGATATCTAGTTGGAGTAATCCTCACTAAAAGCATACTAATAGCTTTGTATATTTGATTCATTAATATGCAATCTTGTACAATGATAACAATAATTGTACAAGTGGTAGCATTAATCCAACTACCGAGTCAAAGCTGGCTGCGTTATCTGATAGCGCGTGATCTTAATATAATCACATATTTGTAGTTGACGATTCCCACACGTCCATCATAGAGACTACCTTAAAATATGAGTGAAGAATGACACAGGACACAGGACGATTCCTGGAGAGCTCAGTGGTAAGAGCATTGGCGTATTAAGATAAAGGTCCCGGTTTCGATTCCCGTGTCTAGGTGTCATTTTTTAATTTTCAGAATATGATATCTCTATGGTGTAATCCTCACTAAAAGCATAAATAATAGCTTTTACTATTTGATTCATTTTATCAAATAAAATAAAATAAACTGTTATTTACACTAATTTAATTTTTCATAAATATATTTAACATATTAAAAAAATATTATCTAATATACATAAAAAGGTAAGATTAGCTCTGTTCGAAATGGACACAATTTTTCTACCAGAAACATAAAACAATCCCTTTATCTATTAGTACGACATTATTTTATAATTATAAAATTTCTCAGGTTTCTTTAATGGTTAATCAGAGTATGCGTAGAAAGAGAAATAGAGAATGAGATTGATTACAAAATAAAAATATTATTTATAGTAAGATCTACAGACTGAAAGTGAACTATAAACAAAACCTTACTATTCACACATAATAAATGTCTCTCTGGCTTACAAATACAGAGCTCACACTAAGTGCAAGATAAATTATCATGCGCCGACTTGTTACGATCTCTCAAGCTACCCAAAATATTGTTAAGTGAGACAAGGTTCAACATTCTGTGTTTTATTGACTCTTGAGGCAAATCATTAAAATACATTTAAAAACACCCGTAACATATTATTTATAGAATATATGTATATATTTATATTATTTAAATAATATATAGGTTTCATTACCTGAGCAACTAACATATTTGAAAAACATTAAATAATCTTGAAAAAGCATACGCTTGTAGAATTAACTGTACGTGACCAGCGAAGCTTGAGAGATCTAAATAATAGCTATATTACGGATATATATATATATATATATATTAATAAATGTCTACTTACAATAGTGAAACAAAAAATGTTCCACACAAAAGCAATGATGTGAAACGAATTCCCAAAAGATTATTCATTTTGTTGTCACTGAAGCGTTATTGGACAGTTATTAATTTATTTTAAGTATTTATATCATATCAGAGTTTATGAAATAATGTTTGAATTATCTGTAAATACAGTTATGATAAGATAGCAATCTTTCTTTGCTCTTATTTAAATAGCAATATCCTATTGTATCGTAGTATTTCAATTATAACATTATTATTTTTACAGTGTTCTCATTTTTAAATATATTTAAATTATTTATTCATGGGATATTTACTTTCTTATTTGGAAAAAATATCTTAGTACCGTGAAAATGTTTGAGCTTTAAATTATTCATGATCTTGAGGTTAAATATTTCACTATTTTAAATAATATTTTTTTAAATTATTTATTGTTTTCCTCCCATACCATTGATCTACACCTAAATAAATATCCTGGAACTCGTTCAAAAATTATATTAATACATTAAATGAAATATATAAAGGATAATTATTAATTTTATGTCCAGTTTTAAATTTAATAGTACAAAAAACAGTGAAATAATTATCATGCCTTTGATAATATAAGCATGAATTCTGGAGAAACTTTGGTGCATACCTTAAAGAAAAATTCTGGCTGTGAGGCCATCTAAGATTTTTCCAGTACCAAAATTGACATGCCTTTGTATAAATCGTGATTAGTTGTGATTTATATTTAATTGTTTGTAGATATTAATGATTCAATAATTTAGTTGTTCTCATGTCATTACTTTTTTACACTTTAGAAGTAATAATGAAGCAAAACATTAGATAAAAATATTGATTTTTCTTAATTATTGGCAAAATATCTAATTTCATTAATTTAGTTAAAAGAAGACCAATAGAAATAATAACAAATTACTGATTTTTGTTTATTTAATAAAACAAAGTGTTTTGATGTAATGAATTTTAATCTACTGTTCATTATTGAGAGAATAGTGATACTATGCCTCAAATATATTATTGGTAAAAACTCTCCTCTATCCTCTTATTTCGGTCAGCACAAAGAATGGAATATCTTAGGGCAGATTCCTTCACTGGCACTTAGCTCTGGTGTTGCAACCAACAATTGTATAACCTATTGTACATAAATTACATTTACCAAATCCAGTCCCATGATCATAATATAAGATATAGTATATTCTAAAGTGAACTATAGAATTAAAATAATCCAATATTTTTCATTTCATAAATGCTTTTCCACAAATAATGCCCAACAAAGTAGAGCTATATTCATCACTTAGGATAATTTTTGTAATAATATTTGTAATAATACATACCTTTTATTGTGTGGATGTCCCAATATTACTGGTAGCAAGAAGAGCACTGAATAGATTGTTTTCATTTGGGAAGACTATTTAAATTTTCGGTCAAGGAAAACTGAAGACTTTTGACAATGAATTCAAGTAGAGTAGTCTAGGTATTTATAGGATCACATAAGTTAGCTTGTCACTATAAATAATTGTTGGTAATCTTATACTATTAAGGACTCTGAATCAAAACAAGTTGATAAAACAAATAACCTCTTCTATTGTTTTTAAATACAATTGCATGATGTCATGGTTATTTAAATTAAATTAACATTTCCTTAGGTTCAGGTGTTCAATTTTTATAGAAATGATAAAAATGAAGATTTCTCTATTTAATCTTTTACTAAGAAATTATTCAACAAGCTATATTTTTTGTAATTTATGGTGCAATTTTAATTCTGTTAAGAGTGGTGATAAGCTAACTGGATCTTTTGAGGCCTTTATTACAAAATGTTGCATCTGTTTTTCTTTATTAGACGTACCTACCTAAAGGTACTCAATTGTACTTAAACTATTATCTGTTTTCATCCTTTTTAAAAATAACCATTATAGATGGTGAAGGTAGAAATGACTTTTATTCACGTAATCATTTGGAAGAGAACATCTTTTAATCAATATTAGTATAAGGGAATATTTTAAATGCTACATTCTATATAACTTTAAATATGTATGAATGCATGCTCTTGTAATGTGTTAATTTCTGGAATAACATCGTTCTAGGGGTAAGGTGTCAGACTTCTGTACTGGTGGCCGGGGTTCAATCCTCGGTCCCGGCACAGATTTATCTGATTACCAAACCCTATATATATATATATATATATCAAATATCATATCCCCGTGACCTATTCCCGTGACCAGGTATCATTTAAAATTCACGTATTAATCCATGTACTATTTATTCCGAGAAATAAACTCTTAAATGTATGGATAAGTTAAATATTTGCTGTTGTTAGGCTTACTAATATAATTTAATAAACGTTTAAAATAGTTTATTAATAAAATCATTATACACTATTTTAGTTTACAACAAAACTTTTATCGTCTGTAGTCTTATAGCTATAAAAATAAGGTAAGTTTTACTAAGATATATTTTATGGTATTAGCTCAATATTAGATTTTTTTTATATGTTTTGAAAATACTATGTATCCTCATTTATTTTAAATCAATAAATAATTTATGAGTGCATTTATTTCAAAAACCTTTTATAATATCAAAATCAGACTTATATATCTAAATATATTAATAAATGTAAACTTACAATATTGAAACAAACAAAGTGCCACACAAAAGCAATGATGTGAAACGAATTACCAAAAGATTATTCATTTTGTTGTCACTGAAGCGTTATTGGAGAGCTATTAATTTATTTTAAGTATTTATATCACATCAGAGTTTATGAAATTGTTTGAATTATCAGTAAATACAATTATGATAAGATAGCAATCTTTCTTTGCTCTTATTTAAATAGCAATATCCTATTATATCATAGTATTTCAATTATAAAATTATTATTTTTACAGTGTTTTCATTTTTAAATATATTTAAATTATTTATCCATGGGATATTTACTTTCTTATTTAGAAAAAAAATATTTTAGTACCGTGAAAATGTTTGAGCTTGAAATTATTCATGATCTTTAGGTTAAATATTTCACTATTCAAAATAGTATTTTTTTAAACTATTTATTCTTTTACTGCCATACAGTTAATCTACACCTGAATAAATATATTGTAATTCGTTCACAAAATTTATATTTATACATTAAATGAAATATATCCAGGATCATTATTAATTTTATGTCCAGTTTTAAATGTAATAGTACAAAAGACAGTGAAATAATTATCATGCCTTTGATAATATAAGCATGAATTCTGGAGGAATTTTGGTGCACACCTAAAAGAAAAATTCTGGCTGTGAGGCCATCTCAGATTTTTCCAGCAACAAAATTGACATGCCTTTTTATAAATGGTGATTAGTTGTGATTTATATTTAATTGTTTGTAGATATTAATGTAATCTAGTTGTGCTCATGTCATTACTTTTGTACACTTTAGAAGTAATAATGAAGCAAAACATTAGATAAAAATATTGATTTTTCTTAATTATTGGCAAAATATCTAATTTCATTAATTTAGTTAAAAGAGGACGAATATAAATAATAACAAATAACTGATTTTTGTTTATTTAAAACAACAAAGTGTTTTGATGTGATAAACTTTAATCTACTGTTCATTATTGAGAGAATAGTGATACTATGCCTCAAAGAGATTATTGGTAACAGCTCTCATTTATCCTTTTATTTTAGTCAGTATAAAGAATGGAATATCTTAGGGCAGATTCCTTCACTGGCACTTAGCTCTGGTGTTGCGACCAACAATTGTACCTATCAGTAACAAGCCTGGTAGACAACTCTTTTTTTATAGCGTTTTAGTGCAACTTACGTTTGGATTTATATTATCAATTTCTTTACTTTTCTGAGTTTATTTTGCTTCATCATAAAGCAAATATTAAAATCTCTCCATTAGATTAAACATTATACTGACTTTTGACTAGACTACTTAGCCAATATACAAACATTCTAGGTGATATTTTCACATAAATTCCAAATCTCCCGTGCAGATTATCGCTACTTTTTCTAAAAGGTCAACGTGTTGCATCCAGTTATTAAATTAAACATCGGTAAGATGGAGAAACGATCAGGATCTAAAGATCTTGATAATTTAGGAATGGCTAAGAATAGGAATCCCTTCCCAAATTCAAATACAATTCATAGATCCTAAACGTCGTACTGATGTTATGGCTAGAACTACACCATAATGGTTTACAGTGCGTATCTAAGTTTTGCTCTATCCATGCTTGACAACATCACGTTTCCGAACACCTTGTCCCCTTTACTGAGTGACAGTCTCCAAGATCAGCCCTCTACACATCACAAATTATATCTAGCCTTGTTACATTATTACGATAAGATATGATGTAGGGTATGAAAAAATTACTGGCTTTAGCTTTAAGTGTTTTTCAAATCTTGGTTGTAGCGTGTGGACAATTGCAGCGTCATGACAAATGGCCATTTGGACGGTTGTATTTTTTTTAATGCTGCTATAATCTCTAATAAACTAGGTACATGATTGTTCCATACTATTTATTTTAATATTAATCTGAATAACCAACAATGAATATATTCTGTTTGACTACATACATTCTACAAACTGCATGTTTATAAAAATTGAATATAACACTTTGTGATAAAGATTATATTGACCATGTCAATTAAAATTTATTAAAATAACAGAGCTTACTATATTGTGGCGTATAGATATGTATCAAACCTGCATATATTAACACAATTACCTTAATGATTTTTATATTTTTTTAAGAACCAAACATTAATAGGTTTTGATGCGTTTATTTCATTTACAATAAATTCAGTTTTTAATTAAGATTAAACGAAAAAAAAGAATGCATATTACACTATTTTTTTGGAAACATTACATTTGTGACACGTTAGCCTGCATTTAGAGGTTATCATTAATTCAATATTATAGTTGATCCACGAGTTCCTTTTTGGAAATTGTAACCAAGGGGTCCTTATTTTCTTACCTTTCCCCGGATATTGTGGTACTCTATTTAGGCTGGTTGCTAATGTTTTCTAAAGCTGAACATAATAGAGTACGTAGTTTTTATTAAGAAAAAACACATCATAAGCTTACATAGCCGACCTAACATACCATTACATACCCCAACCCAACCTAACCTATGGTACAACAAAGTAATGCATAATCAAGCCTAACCTATGTAATATAAGACAATTTTTATTCACCCCCACGCGGGTCTATTGTCTGTTATAGTCTTCCTGGCAAGTGAACATGGCCCAATTTTAAAAAGGCGTATTTAAGAAAAAAGTTTATCTAATGTTTTACTATATAGAGCCCATAATTTTTTCTAGTTATTTTAAAATAAGGTTAAAGAGATAGATATAATTGGTTAAATATTAGGCAATTTTATTTTGGTATTTTAACCTTTAACTTTCCTTTTGTGGCCTAGTATATTTTTATTCATAAAAGTATTAGCCAAATAAACCATACATAGTTGTACAATATGGGGAGGAAACAGTCAGACGATCTATGCTGAGGAAAGCGATGGACAGCGGGCTGAGGTTTGTCTGTTGTCCAGTGGAACTCACCTGAGTTACATTACCTTCAAATAGTGGACAAATATAGTATTTAATTTATTTTTATTTAGCTTGTGATTATTTACTTTTCATTAAAGTGTTACTTTTCATGCAAACAGTCGTTTAATTGATTTGGCTCCACCCTCTAATAAGTATTTAAAAAAATATATATACAATAGTTTTATTATATCAGTTAATAGTGTAAGTATAATAAGATATTGTGATAAAAATATGGTTTATGCACAGTAATAAAAAAATTATCATATAAATTCTCACGTTTTGTAAATAAATATGATATAGTTTTATCTCAACCCATGAAAAAGGGGAGAATTAAAACAAACTCATGGCATAGATTCACGAAAGTCTTACAATTGCTGGGTTACAGTACTGATTGTGTTTATGTAACTAACAATTTCACTGAGTTTACCTGACTGTAATAACAACTTTACAGATATTGACTTACGCTGTTAGTTGGACAACCACAAAATTGAGGGGAAACACATAGATTAAACATAAATTAACACTTATATAAAATGGATTAAATGTTTGAGCTTAAACATGAAATAACTTTATATCATTGGTCGGATCGTTCATGTACTCTTAACTTAGACAACATAAATTGCCTTTGGAGATACGATAATAAGCTTTTGAGGTAACATAGTTGAAATTTAAAAATATAAATATAAGTAAATTATTTTATATTAAATTCTAGATCTGGAAATAATGATCGCCTATTAGTGCTAAGAATAAATTATTTAAAAGATTAAATTTAAATAATAATAAAAAGGATTTTCAAGAAAACCAACATTTATTATGCTCCTAAATATTAGAATTAAATTATTGAAATGAAATCATTGAGATACATTTATTTTTTTATTTTTGAGACATTAATAATAACTTAATATGAGTTTAACAATGATTAAAATCATGACAATAAAAGTTGACAAAATTGAAAGAGTTAACAATGTAAATTGTTTAATATAATTTTGTAGACAAATGTATTTGATGATGGTAGTTCAGCTTTAGTAGAATAATTTAGAGTTAAAAATGTTCTTACTTGGCTTGAAATGAGGAGAGTACGTCTAAGATCCAACGAAAAAAAAATGGAAATTTATTGGAAAATGAAATTATTCATTACACAGTTAGTATTTGAGAAACTAAACATTATCTGCCCTACCTGGAGTCCAGTACTTACTGTTGTCACATTAACTTTAAACTCCAGTACCATTTTGATAATATTTATTTTTGTTGTAAAAGTTACAACTCCAGATCTAGGATATATTTTAAATTATTCCAATAAAATGAAACCTTGATCAAAACTCGATCTTGACCAGCTAACTTCCGCCGGGGAAAATAAAAAAACGTTCCACAATGGAGATGAAGAGGGGCTCTCTTGATAAAATTATACAATTCCAAAAAATGTTGATTTAAACTTATGGTATTAAATTAGAGATACAAGAAATAGTAATGGAAAATTGAAAACCGTCTGAAAATTTAATATAATAGATATTAACCATACATTTTCTGT
This sequence comes from Timema shepardi, assembly GCA_902151425.1. Taxonomy (NCBI): domain Eukaryota; kingdom Metazoa; phylum Arthropoda; class Insecta; order Phasmatodea; family Timematidae; genus Timema; species Timema shepardi. The sequence goes on from CABFVX010007955.1 coordinate 24,411, forward strand.
TTAAGTTGACAGATCACGAAATTCAAAATTCGTGAAAATTAAATGTCAAGATTCGTTCTCTCTTGTTTAGTCACTACCTTTATCGCACACTAGTTCCCCTGATTGCCACTAGGGGCACCAGCTTCAACAAAACCAAGACAATGGTCTCCGTACGAGAAACACTATTTGTAGATATTTTCCATCTCAAAGAAAATTTAAATGATTAAATTAACCCACACTAGATTATCACCTCACATTACTTATTTAAATAATTTCATGTCTTCTAAAGATTCTTAGAACATACATATGTCGAGTTTGTTTTTATAGAATAGACGTAATGGAAATACAAAAATCGTGGCTAGTTTTCCCTGCTTTATGGGCACACATTTTAATCATATTTACATTTAAAAAAACTCAAAGGATATTAAATAACCACGAGTAAGGTCTGATGTCAAAAAGTATATTCGAGGGCAGTGAGTCTAAAAATATAAATATGTCTTCATTGGTTTGGTAAATGTCTTCCTTCACTGGTGTAAGAGATTAAATCAATACGCCAATCAAAGAACAGGAAGATGAGTTTCATAAAATTTTAATTTTCAGAGTTTATGGTAACGTGAATGGATTCATTTTAATCTGAATTTTAAAAGGATCTGTAATTTTCAATGTAATGTGATTATACCATTTATAAATGAACCAAATATCATGAAATTTCCAAGCTGATGAAATTAGATCACCTTAACTATAGAATGATACTTTTATTGTAATTTACATATTGACGTTATTGTAACAAGCCCATATTCACTCTGGACTCGATCTGATTGTATCTTATTTATAAATCTATATTTGATCATATATTGACCATTTTTGCTTTGGATTAACATAAATCTTGAAGCAACTAAAGGGGTGGGACTAAACCTTTTTAAATATGGATCAACTTAGTAGTTGGGATTTTTTCCAACTCAATTTTGCATTGAATTAATAAATAGCACGGAAATTATGGTATTTGTATGTATAGTAAATACGTACATTTTTACAACAGACATTTTGTGTTTGAAATTGTGACTGATAGCTAATATACTAGGTCTTGGTGTTTTAATAGTGGAATGACTTGATCTTTTTCAATTTCGATTAATAATGAACCACTTTATCTTGTGATTTATACTTTTTGTTCTTATGGAAATATGATAAGAATATTACCTTTTTGAATAGATATAACTTTTGTAATTTCAATGGTGAAGTAAATATATAACTTTTAATAAGTGTTGACATGATGTTTGAAGTTTCTGTATCAACGGTAAGAGACGAAGCTATCTGTTGACGTACATCTTGGATTTTCCATAGTAACATTAATAAAGATTTTTTATATGGATTCATACTGATTCATATATACTATAGGAATATTAATAACTTGAATGGTACTTTTAAGCAAGTCTATTGCCACAGTAGAATATATTTAGAGACAACTTAGCAACAATAGTAACAACATATTAGGACAAAGGTAGCAGATTACGCAAGATTCCAACAACACACTGATTGTGTTTAAAGTGTTTATTCTAGCTCTCTATGATTATTATCAATAAGCACTAAGTGACCAGATAACATTTTAATAAATTCGATGATAGTAATAATTTTCAAAGAAATCAAATATGATAGACACTTAAAACATAATATAATCAGTAACAATCCCAAGTAAGTTTAAATCTTGATATTTCAAAGAATTGGTTTTCTTAACTTTAAAATAATTTGTATTAATTTAAAATATTATTAATGACCATTTATTTTGGTTACGATAATTTTTGAATTTGTTTACAAAGTCTGAATATTCATTTATACTAATATATATATACATATATAAGCAGCCTGTATATACAGTGTTTTGAAAATCAATGCCCAGACAACATATGTAGCTTTTTTGAACCAAAAGTAATACTAAACCCCTATAAACCTACATCCGGATACCTATGTTAATACCATTAAATTGTGTTCAATGTTTCGTCAGACAGCGCTGGGAGAGCAGAGCTGTCAAGCATGACTGTACAACAAGTTGCATAGGAGCTAGGCGAACAGCACTGCACATGTAATAATGTCAAGCACTTTCTGTGATGTCGGACCGTTAATGAGGATCCTCATAATGTATTTATATTTATAGATTAGCTGGTGTGTTGTTTACTATTAATTGTGGTATGTTCTGCTGCCGTACTCCAAGAGGTCAAGGCATGTAGTGCCACACGCTTAAATACTATGTAACTTGTTGTACACGCATGCTTGAACAGCTTTGCTATCCTGGCGCTGTAAGCTGAACATTTGGAACAATTTAAACGTATTGGCATAGCATTTTTGATGTAAATGTATAGGGATTTTGTATTTATTTTGGTTCAAAAAAACTTATATATGCAGTTTGGTTGATGAGTTTACAATCAACCTGCAAATACAGATACGATTGGAAAAATATAATGTGTGTTAACGCCAACATTGTTTTATGAATGTGAAGCATGGAATTGTCAGGAGGAACACAAGAGAAAGAAGCATACGCTCAGAATGAGATAGCTAAGTTATCTATATGGATAAACTCGTATGAACATATTTGGTATTGAGTGGATGCTGTAGGAGGGAGGTTTAGAAGGGAATCCAACAGGGCAATGTGAAATAAGCGTCTCACGTTGGTTTGAGAATGTTGAGAGGATGTGTGTAGTATGATTGATGGGGCAAATATATTATGGAAGAGTGTGTAGATCAAAAGGAAGGAGTGTTCGGGATTGACGGCTGAGGAATCCCTATTTTTAACAACCGGAGGACCACTGAATTAAAACAACTCAGACTTTACTATTATTTA
>CABFVX010007956.1:0-27219 GCA_902151425.1 Timema shepardi
GTCGTATTAAAACTAAATTGATTTCTGAAGGAGAACAGTGATATTACCCTCCTTCTAGGAGTGAGTGGCGTGCGTTGGAGATGGGTGGTGTACCCTGCTATATTTCACAACAAAAACATAATATTGTTTTACACTTCGCACTCCTATTTTTCTAAAGTTTTTGGTAACATTAAATTTATTTTTGTATTGAATCCCTCTAAATCTAGAGCTTGGATTACATCCTGTTCAAGTAATGTCATGCCATGATGAAATCCTGAAGTCTAACCAGTTCATAAATGATTGGACAATCGTATCTTTGCCCACCGAAACTAGCCAAAGCTTTAAATATATCAAAAACTTTTACCAACAGTTTGGGCTTAGGTCAGACTATTCTAAATATGGCCGTACGAAATGGCTAAAAGTAAATAATTATATTTATCTAAACTTATATTTTATTATGTGTAGTTATAAGCATTTTCCTTAATATTAACATATCACATTAAAGGTATGAACACAATTTTTTTAACTCGGAGAAATCTCTTTACTCTTAATTTTTGGTGTAGTCTTAGCTGTTATGGCATTAGGACATTTGGAGTGTCGCAGATATTAGGTTAGTTTAAGTTAAGTCATGTAAGTTTAGGTTATGTTAGAATTGGTTGTGTTATTTTATGTAATGTTATGTTATGGTATACTATATTATGTAAGGTTAAGTTCGGATTGATTAGCTTGTGTGATACTAGCCAGCACTTCAAGCACTGAGCGTATAAAGCGAACGGGTAGTAAGACGCGTTGCTAAATAATAATAAAAATAAATTCATGCAATGGTCATGTCACCGTGATCAATTTGCATGTTTACTGGCCAGAACGTGAATTCAAACTTACACTAATCAATAATTCACAAATTCACTGAACCAGTGGGCTAATGTGTAAAGTGGCTGGTTTTGGGCTTTGCTATAGCAAACATACCAAGTAAGTTTTCATTGATAGAATATAATAATAAAGAAAATAATGGTGTATTGGTTGGCTCATTTAGAACTGAAGTTACAACACGATAATTAAAAAGTCAGAAAAGCAAGAAGTCAGAGGACTGATTTTTTAGTAATAAACTATGGCATGGGGTTAGAGACACTTTGTGATGTTATTGGCTCAAAATAACACTAATATCATATGATAAAAATTTATAAAATATATAATTTTTTTTTGTTTTAGATTACAATATAAAAGAACATCATCAAGTAAAATAAATAGATGATGTTAAAGTCAGTCAATTAAATATTCTAAAATCACCCAAATTAGTATATAGGTGAGAGCAGTGTAAAGTGGCCATTATAAGGTAAATTTATTTTAAAATTTTATTCTGTGATGGATAAAGGCTTTACACCTTTTAGTCAGTATACAGTATACCTAATGTAAAAACCAAAACCAAAATATTATGTTTTATATATTCTAGCAATATTGATTTTATTTTTAAATTTATATCTAGTTTTGCAAAATGGCTATATTACCCAGCCTGTCCGGAAAGAGTGGCCACTCAGGCCACTTTCCCAGACACAAATATTACCAAAACACAATTACTATATTATGAAGCATATATTTTCAATAAGTCACAAATAATAATTATGTACATCAATATTTAAAGTCCATAAATTTAAAGGTACTTTATAATAAATTATTTGCATACAAAGTCGTCATCCTCCTCTTCACAGAAGGCACACCCCTCGTGAGGCCTGAGAAGGCAGCCAAAGCATCTGATCCATCCATTGTTTCTTTTTAAACATAAATAATCTTCTTTTTAATACATCAATTCCGCATCACTTTCATCATTGTCTTCTAATGGTTCTTCAAACAGAGCACGATTCACTTTGGTATAAGAAATATGCTTATTTGTCTTCTTTGATTTATTATCAAACTATAGTTCTCCTTTTTTTCCGACTTAGTGGGCCCAAGGTCATTTTCATATGGTCTGATGGCGTGGAAGGGATAATTGTAGCAGTCCCTTTCTTCCATTTGGTTGATCGGTTATAAATATTATGTACTTTTGGCAAAGTCAATATGTCCTTAGGGCCTACATAAACTGATAACATACTTGTTCGCACGTTAATAAGCCTAACTGGCAACAGAACCCCATCATACATTTGATTTTAAGTTGTATGCTCATTGTTCATTGCCGTTGGAACTTCAGCATCAGCTGTTGCCATGTCAGTGGCCTCAGTGGCACCAAAATCATCTTGCAAAAATACATTCGAGAAAGATGGTAAAAAAAACCACCTTTCCTGAAACCATTGATTGCTGTAGCTGGCACTTCCACTTTTAAACAGGCTTTCCCTAGTAACTGTATTACAAGGAATTGTTTCATAATTTTCCCAGGTGTAACGTGCTAACTGCCCGGAGGCACGTACACTCAAAATACTTTATATATGTATAATTATCACTATAAATGCAAGAACTAATAAATCCTAATATTGTGTGGCAGATATAAACTCAGGGTGAAAGCGTGTTGCTGGAAACGCCCAAACTTGAGGAAAGTGACCCAGCTGACTGTTCAAACACTTTTAGGAGGTTCAACAAAGGGAAATCTTACACGCTCGCCCAACGTAGATGTAATGACGAGTAGCTTCCTTGTGCTGTGCTCGGCGGCCGTCTCCTAGCTCTATTTGTCTTTCTGCTTAGTTCTGGAAACTCACCCTTCCCCTTTTCCTTGTGGACGTCCCTTTCCTGATACGTCAGTGAATATTGTATAAAACAGCAATCCATCGCTTCACATTTTGGGACTTACGCTGGACACCAAACTGACCTGGAGACTACACTGCAACGAGAGACTCAACAAGGCGAGGCAAAGTCTGGGAGTCCTAGGCCCACTGCTTAACATACGTAGTGCCCTGTCAACAAGGAACGGTCTGACTCTGTACAAGCAGCTGCTCAGACCGATCCTCGACTATGCGTGTCCCGCTTGGGGCCACCTGGCGGACACGTATATGAGGAGGATGCAGGCATTCCAAAGCGTGTGTCTGAGGATCATTGTGGGCGCACCTTGGTATGTCCGGAATGAGACTCTACACCGCGACCTGGATATTCCTACCATCAAGGACCACTTCCGGGGTCTGGCGCAGTCCTTCTACGCTAGACTTCCCGGTGCCACAAATCCTCTTATCCAGGGGCTTGGGAACTGGGTCATTGACCCCGGTGGGTGCCATCGACTTCCCAAAGCCCTGTTCGGATAAGCGAGATTTGACAACAGTGGTTTGGGTGGCTCTCACCAGCCCCCCATAGAATAGTGTCTCCACACGTAACTCTAAAAACCCTTATTCGGTTTCCCAAATACTTTATCCCCCACTATTATCAATAATATGTTTTCTCTGTTCCAGAACTTCGCAAAACGCGAAAACCCGTCTTTTTATTTGCGAACCACATGGTGTGACTAATTGATCGGTACATGTTGGAACTTGCTCTCGTGCTCCCCTTCAGGGAGCATCAGAGCATGCCATATCGATTGTGATTGTGATTGTCACATTTGGTATTTTATCGTAATTATTCACAGGAGGAACTGCCCAGACGTGAACCAAGGACCAGTGAACTAAGTAAGTGGTGATCACGATGTTTGAATCGTTGATCTCTCCTCCTCGCCGCAGATGAAGTAAAGTCTCTGACTATGAGCACTTAATCTACTATTCTTAGATAGGGTCTTTGTGATGGTTTTTCTATGTATACGAGACATGGTTTTGTATGTCAGAGTTTCTGAATTGTTCTACTATATACTTAGACATATTTTTGTATGTTAGAGTTTTAGCTCTATTTTTCTACGTCCATAAGACTTAGTTTAGTATGTCAAAGTTCCTGACTTTTTCTATGTCCATAAGATATTGTCTTAAATATATGGGCAATAACCAAGCGCACTATACTGTATGGCAATGTTCGGACTAGTTTAAATCGTTATATCCAATATTGTTGGAGGTCAGGTTATCTAGAGCTTTGTTCCATGACCTAGTTGTTCTTTGACTGATACCAGTCTCTAATCTTTCTATTGGTGTACCTACGGTGATCAACTCGTGGGTATGCTACTAGTGCAGAGCAGTGGCCCGTGGGGTATTATTAATTTTGTCCGGCCCCCTTCAGGTGCCGTTTCGATTAGTTAATGTTTAACTGTTTGCTGGGGTTATAGTCTGTGTTTAGACTTGTGTTGATATTTAAATATACTATTGAAAGACCAGGCAGTACTAATGCGGAATAGACTGGCCATAGTTTCTTCATGGCTTGTATTTTTGGTATATTGCCATCAACTATTTGTAAGCCCATAATTCCTCATTTAGGATCTTAACCTTTGTATCTGGTAGCTCAATATGGAGTTAGTTCATGCTATCTAGCTCATTTAACTACCAACGTTGTAACTCTTTAATCTAGGACATCCTAAAATTTGATATTATCAAATATTATTCTTTTAGATGTTCATTAGGTTAAAGTCTAGTAGCCGCAAGGCAGGAAAGGTGTTAAGGGTTGTTGCTTAACCTTAAATTAATAATTACTTCCAATTTAAATTGCTAATTTGTTGAGGCAGCTGCACCTTTGTAGTAGAATGTCTGTTAGTTCTACTTTAACGAGTTATACCGTTTCTTGATATAGACACAACTATACTTGTGTTGATCGTAGGTCTAGCCAAGGTGTTTCACACATAACGTCCCTATTGGTGTAACGGTGTATAAAGTAACTAACTTAATTTCCTATGATAAACAATGGAATGTTTTGGATAAGATCTTGTCTAACTATTTTTTATTGTTTCGTCTTGTTTGAATTTAAATAAACTAATTTGTAAAAAATTGTATATCTCTTTTATGCTTGTTCCTTCCCTTCCTTGTTTATATATATATATATATAATGGTTAATATATTCTTCTCTTCTTCTAACGGATAAGAGAAGCAACGATTCACAGGTTTGCTCTGTATAAATATGTCAACAAATTATAAGTAAATGTGTTAAATGATACTATAAATGAAAACTCTAATGGCTACATTTTGTGAGTGCAATGTGATGTTAAACGAACAACAGTGATGTGGTTATTTCTGGCCTTTTTCTGAAAATTAAAAGTTAACTATGTGGTTATCATATCGATAGAGAATTAGAACGAGTGTTTCTTCTACCGATGGCTTACTGTGGTTAAAAAAATGTTCTAGCCGCGTTGTAAAAATATACATTTGCATCCAGTAGGAGGGATGGCGGGTAAACACGATTCCAGGACGAGCTCCATCCTGAAGTTCTTTTTTAATCCTTTTTTTCTGGGGATAGTGACAAAGGAGGGGGATATAATTTTCACCTTCTGACAAGCACACTGTAAACGTCAAGAAGATCCCCCTTTCAGCTGACGTTATAGTGTAAAACTGCTACGTTCCTTTAAGAACAATTACTTTAGACTGGACTGTTGTTAGTCCAGTCTCGTCAACATTTAATAACCTATGAGGGGGCTACAGATATTTATCCTGGATGACCTTTAAATTACTCTACAACTTGGTTTGTAGAAGGCCTGATCCCTCACAACAGAAGTTTGCTCTGGCTTTCTTAGACTTATATGAGGATGGCGTTTCCTAAACACGATACCCATTCTTTACTAGGCATTTACTTTATTTAGTTAAAAGTGTGGGCTATGTATTTTTCAGCAAGTTTCAATGCTAAATGATGTCGATCTGTAATTGGTACTCCATAAAAAAGTATCTCCAGATCCTAGAGGGGGTTGAGGAGTTGCTGTAATTACTTTTCATTAAAAATAAACATGCATTTTCAAAGAATCTTCTTGTTTCCTGTTGTAACAATGTTTTTATTTTGTGCCCTCCTCTTAAGCGCATTGAGAGGAACATTGAAGTTGTCTGCTGCAGTTTTGAAGCACAAAATCTCTGATTCTTACATCTCTAGTAGCTTTTTTGCTACTGGATACCATCATCCCCATTGAACCGTTTTTAGTTTGTAGTTTGACGGCGATCCTTGAGATTGGCCTGCAAAGCAAACACACACCATAGTTGTAAACAATTATTTTACTAGGTGGCTTGTATCAAATATATTAATTATGGTAATTATTATAAGTTACATATAGTTATGTATCATAAACTTAATCAGACCATGAGGCTGGATGCAAATGTAAATTTCTACAACCGGGCTCAAACATTTATAAATCACAGTTAGAGATCAGTCGAAGATCCAGTTCTGATAAATCTTGGTCGGCGGACACACTACTCACAATGAAGAATTTTGGTTTTATAGAAAAAGCCAGGAAGAACCACACCATTGTTTTCTGAATACTACGGCATTGCAGCTACAAATGCAGGCCTATAATATTATTTAATATAATTTTAAATTGAATTAAAAAATCCTTAATATGGTTATGTTTTCTGGTTATATTTGATTAAACAGAAGATCTCTTCATAAAACTTCAAAATAACGGTTTTATTTAATTCCTTCTTACCAATGAAAATCAATTTTAGTTTGTACCCACCAAAACAAAATAATAATAATATCTTATTATTTATTTATATTGTAAAACAGTTATTTTTCAAGGTGGGCAAAGTGTCTCCACTGTCGATTAAAGTACCAAGTGGCTTCACCTTTATCCTCTTGGATGCCATGACACACTATTTTATCTTGAGTGAAAACCGGTGAACGTTTAAGGCACAAAGTCACATAAATTTACAGCCTAAATATCACCCTTTCAAGGAGATATTTATTAATAATTCTCACTTAGATAAGTACGTAGGTGTTTTAAACAATATTCAAAACTTACCTTAGTTCAAACATGTAAATAAATACATAGATTTCAATAACAGCAAACTCTGTCAACGCAACTCTAATACAGATGATCTCACAATTCTACAGTAGCCCCATGTCTTATTTAGTGCGGACTAACAGCTCACAGCTGACAGTGGACAGCTTTAAAAAATTACTAGACCAAATTATGTATCTCTACGCCGAATTAGATGAGCTACAAAAACATGTGACTCGCAGCTGTCCCTTTTGACAGTCATAAGTCATCTGTGATCTGTCAGTCAGCACCAAAGAAGACCTGGGGCTACTGTAGTAGTTTCCTTATGGACTAGTTCAAACTCTCGCTACCAGATCTTTAATACTATCCAGGGACAAAGTAGCCTGGGGTCACTTTTCCCAACCTGGCCCCTTTACTCTCTTCTCCCCTAATCATGTTTAATGTAGTAATCATATGGAACGCTTTACAATTAATTGTCCTAAGTAATATTCCGTATTCAAGCTGCCAGTCAGTCCATTGTATATCATGAAGGACAGCGACCAGTGTTGAATCCACCGCCGGGACATCGGGGAATATCTCGGAGGGCCGCACAGTGTGATTTGTGCTGCCTCAAATACTTTACCTTAAAATTAATATAATCATTAAACTCTAAGTTAAATGTTCAATTAAATCTTATTCAACAGTTCCGGTGAGTAAGTCTGAGGTTCCTATATAAAAAAAATTGTGAACATATTATATGATGGCATTAAATTTAAAATCATCACTTTTTTTCTTTGTTTTGTTGATAAACAAAATAAATCATCGGTTCAGTGATACGCACATCTTACAAACTTAAATGTATCGATAAATACACCCAATTAATGCATTTACAAGCATGTTTGTTGATTTCAAGAGAAAGAAGAAACTGATCATCGATACTGTAGCTGAAATGGCCTCGATATTAAATCAACAAATAATAAAGATATACATACATAGCCTTACTACTTTAGCTACGACTGAAACATAGTTCCTTGGAAATATTATTATATGCTAAGTGCCATCGAATGTTTAGTCCCGGGCCTCTTGGAATCTTCCAGTCTGCCCCTGACTAGCGACTTTTCTCTGTAATATCTTCAGAGGGGACAATTTCACAATGGGCCAAGTCTTGTCATGACGGGCGAGTTCACCTAACTTACAGATTCAAATTACAAGCTTTTGTTTCAATAAGCTAAGTGATATAACTTCACCACTTTGGAACGCTAGGTCTATTTTATCATGAAAATAACTAGTTTATAATTATGTTAGATGTATTCAAATAAAATAACACACGCTTACACAGTATTTAACATGGAAATTAAAGTTACCAATACGTGACAGTTTCAAAGTTTGAAATGTATATGTTAGCGTGCCGTGGACCTAACCTACAGTGGAGTTGCATGCCAAGTGATGTCGGATAGACAAACAAGAAATATTCTAGTATCATCCAGTCTTTTCAGTGTGTCTTAAAAATTGTTTAAATCAATTATTGACAGAAAGCTTTCACTTGAGCGTACTTTCATAGAGCAAGCCCCGCTGATGGTAAAATAAGGAATGCTTGATTAATCTTGAGATAATTTGCCATTTTAAAGTTCTGTAATAATTTTCAAATACTATACTACAATTATGTACTTTAATAAAAGGCTTGAGGATCATTATTGTGCTTGAATAGTACGTTTAAAACTCGAGTTAATACTCGTTTTATGCTAAATATTAGGTAGGCTAAATAATCAATAAGGAGTGCACCCGTATTTACGTGGATGGATAAGAAATGAAAACTTAAAAATAAAATCTAAATAATACAAATTAGTTTTAATTTATTTTTATAGGGACTTAGACCATCTGAACTAATAAAGAATGCATTATAAATATGAAATAAAAAACGAATAATTAATTACGTTCTTTAGATGTCTGTTTTGAAGTGTTAGGTGTGGATCCAGTAGTTTTAGATATTTAAGCAGGTGTTTTCTCTTATCTTACTGATTTTGCCTCATCAACATATCAGCTTTGATCAATTAACATCAATATAATATTGTTTTGTGTTTTGGAACCACGTCTTACCACCCATTCGGGTAAGACGCGTATCTTCTTACTACGCTAGTGGATTAGGAATTAGGAAGGTTAAATTTAGAGGAAGTGTACCAACATTTGCTTACAGTGAGAGATTGGAAAACCATTCAGAAAATAATCCCCACAGTAGGGCCTACACCTGATTGGGATCGAACCACGATCTACCCAACATCGGCAGTCTTGTATATTGCAAGGATAGCACCTTAGACCATGAGGCCACTGAAGCGGGTGAATGATGGTAGTTAAATACTAGCATAGTAAGATTACTTTTGTAGAATAATTTAGATAGTTTTTAAAAAATAATGCACATACAATTTTTGGGTTTTAATAAAAATAATAGAAATGTGGCGTTTAAATAAAAATAGTTAATTTTATAACTGTCTCTTCTAATGTGATAGTCTTTAGCTAGTTTTTAATATAGTATGATATACATATACTTTTATGGTTTTAATAAAAATAATAAAAATGATCTGCTTTATGTGAGTGTAGTTAATTTTATAACTTTCCCTTTTATTGAGATAATCCTATTGCTATTTTATTTGAATCTTCATTTATATGTATGTATTGACATCTAGTAGTGGGTCTATATAGTGTTAAAAAACAAAGTTGATAAATTATATGTGAAGGTTAGTTGTAATTTTTTTTTAATTACTATCAATTTATTTACATGAAAATACTTTCACGTAAAACTCAACATCGTAGAGGTATAATAAGTGCCTACATTAGTGTATGCTTCAGGAAATCAGATCAATACTACTCTGCCTCGGAGAATAAAGTGCACCACATGTAATAGGATACACGACATGAAACAACCCCTAATGGTCGCATGGGTACGTCAAGACATGCGAGCTATAACATATTCATGAGAATAGGACAAGCCAATAATGTTAAACGAGACGTAATGGGAGTGTGATCAGATAAAGTTCAAAAACTCGGCATCCGGAGGGGAATCAGAGCTTGTGCTTGTCAAAGCAGCACAAAGCCGCAGCTACAAAGCTACAGATGGCCATCTTCAAGTGTTGTTAGTTTCTTGATCAATAAATGTTTACATAGATCATACCATCACTAAACCACCACTCAGCAAATACGGCAAAGATGGATTCAAAAAGTATTTTACAACAGTTAAGTTGACGCTAGAAATATTGGTGCAATCTATGGACCCGTGCAAGATATGAGGCAGCTAGAATCGGAGTGAACATATGTATATCACTGATTGTCTATCAAGAGGATTAAAAATAACCTTTCTGGCTTTTTATTGATAGTGAAGCAGTCAGAATATCTTCTTCGTACACTCAAATTTCTTCTTACTCTAGCATCAGTACATATTATGCTATACTGATAGTTCAATATTATTGTCTCTCTTATCAGAACCTCTTAACTATTTTCAAAACAGAAGAGTTAACACAACAAACACAAGGTAACTGGTTTCAAACTAAAACGCATAAACAAAGATTGATTGTTTCCTAATGGCTGCACTTAACCCTCCATCCGGGCTAAATAGGCACAGCTTCTCTTATAATCCTCCTGATTATCACTTTCGGCTTAGTTTAATACATTTAATTTACTGTGTTAAAGATGTATCTATATCTATCTATCTATCTATCTATATATATATATATATATATATATATATTAAATTCCTTCATTTAATTAAATAATTACTAAATGTTCTCAAAGGGGAATGATGGTCCGTATTTTTATATTTTTTAATTGTCAACCCGCATTTTGTTAAAAATTTAATAAAATATGACTTTAGTTGATAGATTTAGTTAAAATACATATATAATTATCTTAACAGCTTTTTAAATATTTGTAATTGGCTATGCAGTATTTTATCAGAAACATTTACCTTTAAGAAGAAAGTCGGTTCATATTCCATGATGGCCATTACAAATGTTCAATAACTGTTTACTCTACCAATAAAGAATATTTAATTAAATTATTATTATTTATTTTTGCCATAGATATATTTGTTTTATAAAAACTGCAAAAAAAATTACCTGAGCCCACGTTTTCTTCAATTCCATCAAAAAATCTACTCAATAATATAAAAAAATTAATTTCAAACTATCATTTACAAAAATACTAATTATTTCAGTGATTACATATAAGATTATCGAAACATGAACACTGTGACAGGCCGAGTGAAACCGACAAACTGCTGGTACATTCAAGGAATATATTCTAGATTTGACTTAGATGACTTAAATGATTTCAAACTCTTATATTAATTTGAAAGCATGCAATCTCCTATTTAACAATACGATGGATTGAATCTGGAACAGTAGTCAATCTCACCACTGAACTATGCAGTAATCATCCCATGCTCAGGGCCATTCTTCACACATATTTTAAGACAGTCTGTGATAGACGTGTGGAAATCATCGGCTACAAAGTGTAATCAATCGTGAGATATCAGATAACGAAGCCACCATTGATTCGAGAGGGCTTCATTCTGACATTTGCACAATGACAACCGTAAGAATGAACGTATCATGATGGGTTGAATAGGCAAGCTATTATATCTGTTCGTTACGGTTATAGCGGCCTCTAAATAGCGTATTCTTTAAATCTAAAAATGTAACCTAGACATGAAAATCAAACCCGGGACCTTTAGCTTAGTACGTCAATGTTCTAACCACAGAACTATCCATCCGGTTAATGGTGACTGCGTTATCTGATAGCTCGTGATCTTAATAAAATCACACATTTGTAGCCGACGATATATGCACGTCCATCACAGACTCTGTCTTAAAATATGAGTGAATAATGACCTTGAACACGGGATGATTCCTGGATAGCTCAAAGGTTAGAGGATTGGCGTAATAAACCAAAGATCCCGGGTTATATTCCCGTGTCCAGCTGTAATTTTTCAATTTAAATATTCTGATATTTAGATTCGGCCATAACCTTAACCATCAAATATAGTAGTTTCACTATTATCCATCATATAATTAATTTATTAAGCCTATACGACTCCAAAACATTCAAGAACTGATTTGAAAATCTGTTGCTTGAAACTATTGGAATTTAAACGTGTAATAAATATTCTTTCAGCATCATACAATCAAATTAGTCCTTAAAAACTCTACATTTTTTAATAATTTATAAATGGTGTCTGCCAATTATGTCTTAAGTTATTCTAATCTAAATTAACGGGGATAAGATCTAATTACTATTTAATGTACGTTATAATTTCGCGTAGCCATAACATTAATATGTTTAGTGCTTAGCTCTTAAATTGTATCTGCAGCGATGGGCACGTGGGCTTTAATTTATTATAAATTTTCGGTGATGCGGATGTTTGGTTTGAGTAGAATCCTAGAGTAAGGAATTCAACCCTTTCTTCGTAATCGGTTCCCTCCTCAACGTTTACCTCCATACAAATTAGGTCAGACTTATTATCTTAAATACTACCATTCTCACACGTTTAGTACAAATTGGAGAATTAAGGTGGAATGTTATAAATCCAGAGAGACCACGTTTGTTTATTTTATAAATAGCAACCAACGCACTGGTGTTTTATTATAATTTGGGTTTATAGTATTTTGTTACCTCCTAATATTTCACTTGTCCCGAGGATTTAAATAAAATATAAAATAATAAGGCTGTCAAATACAGTTACTAATATGTACTGTACCTGCACAGTTGTGTTGATTTGCCTTCTTTTCGAAATTCCAGTGTCAACGTTTGAGTAATTTTGATTTGCAAGTGTGTGTACCCTGAGCGAAGTGACGTGACTGATTGTCCAAGTGACCGTGAGAGGTGGGGGTGTCGAAGGCCAGAGAGGGGGGTTGATGTAACAATAGGGGCTTTGGGACCATACGACACAAGATCAAAGGGCGTTACAAGCTGCAGGGTGACGAGGGCAATTTAGAGGGTGGCAGCCCTGAGAACTCGTCCAGCCTCCCTCTCCACTTCCATTCACACCAGGCTGCTGATTACTGGTAGCAGATGTTGACTCCAACAAGGCTGCAGCCAGCACCTACGGACAAGGGGCGGGTGGTAGGGTGACACCACTTTAGTGAGCCAATACCAACATTTTACACAAAATATGGAATGTGCTACTTTTTAAATTGTACATGCTCTTGATCGAGAAAGGTTATACTCACCTGTGATTTATCTCAACAATGGAATATGTGCCTAGAAAGTTTATTGAAACCGTATTCCTACGCGTTTATATTACAAAATACTCTTATACAATTGCATTTGTAATCAAGTGTATTACGATGGAAGTTGAGCAGGTGTTATATTGATGCTCATATTTATCGAATACGATTTAATCAAGGTGTAATTCCATATTTAAATTTATTTTTGAATATTACAAAGTTTTTTTGTTTAGTTTTAGGTGTATAAATACTTAAAATCTAGTTTCAAAAGGATGTATTCGGTTCTGATACCTTTGAGTGTATTTCAATTATATATTATAAATGTAAATTTAATATAAAGACCAAGACAATACATTCTAGCTAGAACACATTCTTAAAGGCAGGAAGGGCTCTCACTAAGTTTCGGTACGTCACCACACGATTTAATCTTTATATGTATTTAAATGGCACCACATCCAGCAGTGCGTGCGGTGTCTCATCAAAAGATGGCCGCAAGGATTCGTCTGAGAGAATAAGACATGCAGAGCATCTTGCTTCTGTGTGAGTGGGCTTTTTCTGAACTACCAGCAGATACTGTAAATACCGCCGTGGGAATAGATTTTAGTCGTGATAACTTTATGCGACCCACCTAATGAGCTGCTCACCTTTTCTTTTCAGTGCTGCACGAGGTGTGCACGTATTGTCTGTGGACAAAATCTACCACGGACACTTGCACCGAGATACTCCCAGGCTACCGTCACCTCGTTCAGTTTATCTTGAATAACTTCTAAGGCTAAGGTAATTGTAAACGAATTTTTTTAAGACTTTTACTCCAGTTATTTTTTCTCGATTTTATGATACTTCTTTTGACCCCTCGCACCTTCTGGAAGCAGGTAAAAACTTGAAACTCTCCTGCTTTCCCATTTTGCACTTTGAGACCAAATAATTTATTCCGTTAGATTCACAATACTTTTTTACGGATCCTTGTACTTTTTTAAAAATATTCAATAAATGTTTACCACTTTTTAGTAGAAAAATTACGAGTGTGGTTTAAGCATAACCGCCCATCTTGTGACAATCTCATAGAAAGGTATACTCAAACACCGGAGATTCAAGCCCCACAGGCATTTTAAGGATACCACCTACTTTTAGTTAAATAAACCAAAACAAAAATTTTAGCCTAGCCAGTTTGCAACATTGAGCCATAAATTGGCTACCAAGAATTACTAATGCCTAAATAAAGACAACCAAGCTAGTAAGAAACAAATTACCTAAATGGTCACCAACTATATATAACCAATCCCAATCTACTAGGTCTGAACGATTCGCGAGTCAACTAGTAGGCAGAGTGATATTACATAGTTAAAACAAAGTTTTACTAAGCTCTTCTCCCCATAACAGTCGTAATTTAACTAAGAATAAACCATCGTTAAGCCTCATAATGCTAAATAGCTACAGTTTAAAACTACGACATTTGAAATCAAAGCAAACCTATACTATTTTCAAAATAACAAATTTTATTATACAAATAATAAACCGTCGTTAAGCGACATATTGCTAAAAATCTAAAGTTTAAGGCTACGTCATTTGAAGTCAAAACAAAACTTAATTCCCTTCAAAATAACAAAAATTATTTTACCTAGAAGAAACAGTCGTTATGCGACATTTTAAGCTATATCCGTGGCTGGGGTGGTTAAACAATTCAAACTAGAACACCTAGACCAGCGGCATGTTGTATAAGTAACAATAATAGAAACTGTCATTACATCCTTGGAGTGTTGAGGTGTGATCTTCCTCTGATCATGCTGGCAGCGAAGACCACCATCGTTCCGGTCTTGGCTCAATGGATAGTCCTTGGGTGGTGAACACATATCAGATGAACGTTCAAGTGCAATATATTATACAATAATAATAAATATTCAGACCCGGTACCTCATTTTATATTCCTCTAGATTAGCACAAGATTAGGAAAGTGGGAGATGGGGATACCAACCAATCAAATCAAATAACCATCAGACAAGGAGAGAAGTTGAATTGGAGGTGGTCACCACGCAAGAGCGATATGCAGAAGTTTAGTGAAGTATCTTAAGATTGTTGACCATTGTTTGGGAAGGCACAGTCAAAAAGAGTTAATAGTTCGCCGACATCAGGTGATCAAGGAGAATGACCCAAGCCCGCAACGGGCCATTGTAAGTCAAATTCAGTTGATTATTTTTGTTGCCTCTAGTAGTGTTTCTATCTGTTTATAATGCCTTTATGTGCGGGCTAATTCCTAAAAGCCTGGCACACACCATTGGCGTTTTTGTTGCTGAGTTTTCATGGTGTGTATTTTAATCTTGAAACTCCATTGGCGTTTTTGTTGCTGAGTCTTCATGTTGTGTATTTTAATATTGAAACCACATTGGCGTTTTTGTTGCCGAGTTATCTTGTTGTGTACTTTAATTTATAAGCACCATTGACGTATTTATTGATGAATCTTCATATGGCCTATTTTAATCTAGAAGAACCATTGGCGTATTTTTGTCTGAATTCTCATATATAAAATGCAAACAGTTTTGTGTGAATTAACTTTGTAACATTGGTTATTTTATATACCAGCGGTTCCCAAAGTGTGTTCCATGTAGCACTTGGTGCCACACGAAGAGAGTGGAAAGACACATAAATGTGACAAGCTCTCAAAACTGTGAGTTTGTGCAGCAATGAACTGTGTTTAGGTAGGTGTTTGGTAGACAGTATTTAGCTCCTACAGCCTGGTGTGAGGCAGTGTAGATATAAAATATAATAAAGCCGAAGTTTATGTTGTAACGATGTTCCAAACAACAAATATCTAAAACCAACAACCCGGTAATATGGAGGCTTTACACTCACCAAGGCTCACCAACTCTCACCAAGTCTCACCAAGTCTGATCGAGACCTCTCCCCGTCGAATGGGACGCACATGCACGCAACAACACATCCACTCCCGTGGCTTGGATATAGAAGACTGACTGAGACGCGAACCAAATCAGCGCCTCACCCAGCCCCTAAACAATCCAGTTGTCAACTTGACTTCGCGAACATCCGCCCCTGGAATGTTCGAGCTTGGCCTAGTAATTACTGGGGTGTCCGCGATACGCCCAGAGCGCTAGTCTCCACCCTTCTTTTTGTTCCATGTGTTTCCCTTCCTCTCCTCCTCTACTGAGAACTTCTAAGACCTGTTTATGCTATATAACAGCAGATGTAATTTTGTATGGTACTCATTGTATCACTGGCTCTTACCAGGTGAGGGCGCTGGGTTATAACTAATATTTGGGGATATTAATCAAAATTCTCTTTGGCTTTAAATATGGGAGGAATATTATTCGAAATTACTGTTTGGCGCTTCTTTTCATGTTTATGAATGGGGACCTTAATTTGATTTGGCGTGGGTGAACCAAGGTTTCATAATAGTAACTTTCTAGGGGAATTCATGTTTGACTTAGTACGTCTTATTAAATGTAGGTGCGCCCGAGCCTTTATCTTAGCGGATCTTAGTAATTGTTTAATATTATCTTGGGTATTTTTAGACGATATAAGTTCACTTAGTAATGAAGGTATTTTATATGGAATTGTTAGATTAGGTTATCATGAGCGCAACGGGAGTTTGCGGAACTTATTGTACACTTATAAGACTTGTTTGTAATATTAGGTTATGCTTCGTAACTTAGGATTAGCACTCAACGGCCATTGTTGGGATCTCTGTTTAAAATATTTGGCCACCAAATCATGTATATATTTATATGAATGTAAAGCTAAATTTTATGAGCACTTTTTCTTATATAATTAGTTTATACTTCAGTTAATGCTATGGGCAATTAAAACTAAACATGTCAAACATCTTGTGTTTATGGATGTAAGCGCGCCCTTGGGCGGTATATTTGAATCTAGACATCTAACATTCACTCTAACGTTCCCTCTGTGGGGCGGTTAATATTTTGTAAGTCATAGTGGCTCAGTCAATATTTTGCCAGACTAAGCGTAGGCTCATTAAGCCTTTAATGTACTGTCGTATTACTATATCATTGTAGTTTTAACTAACTGAAATAAAAAACTATGTTTCTCTTGTAACCTCATGGTTGTTTTTTGGGCACGCTTCCTGGGCTCAATATGGGCGTCACAATGTGATGCGTCACCTCAGTCAACTCTGCCCGCTCGCTCCACACCTTCTTGAAACCATTCAAAGCATTGAGAATGTTGGAAAAACACATAGATGGCACACGGATAAAAAAGACAGAGAGACCAAAAGGTGCTAGTTTGCCCTGTCTCTGTCAAAAATTCACTTTTTCAGAGTGTTTCCAAACTGTGTAATGTTCCCAGAAAAAATGCACCATAATGTTGAGGGTGTCCATTCAGAAGAAAATGGAAAACCAACTGATTTCTTCACAATCAAGTAGGGTGAACTTACACAAGCCCAGAAAAAACATACTATCACTCCATAACCGTTTACGAAAAGACTTTGATGGGGTTTTAATTATTCAATTACTAAGTTGCTCAAGCTGGCAAAGCCCATATGATCACTGAAAACCTTTTCAAGCCTTGCGTAAAGGACATAGTGAAGTGTATTTCAGATACAAAAGCTACGACACTAGTATACACAGTTCTATTATCAAATAACACACTCTCACGACCAATCAGGGACTTAGTAGAGGAAGCTACAACTAAATATTTACTCCAAATGTATGAATCAATGGATGTGGCCAGTTTGTCAAGTTTAATAGTATTTATGCCCTACCAATATATTGAGTCTTTTCAAGAGGATCTGATTATCTGCAGTCCGTTAGTGACTAACACAATAATTAGCGCTGAAATTTTCAATTTAATTAAATAATTTTTCACGGTGAATGGTATCCCATGAGATAATTTCGTTGATGTGTGCACAGACAGCGCGAAGGCCATTACCGGGAAGACGTCCGGTTCTATTTCAAAAATAAAACAAAAGTCTGGGAGTGCAGCACTAGCCTCTCCATCCTCCACCTACATGCCCTTGGTGCGATAAAAATCGCACCCTCCATTAAAGGAGATTTGGGCGAAAGCGTGAAAATAACACATTTTATCAAATCATGATCTAAGAATACAAAGCTATTCAAAATACTGTTTGATGACATGGGGAGTGGATATACGTCTACACTTCTTCACACAGAAGTAAGGCGGCTTTATCGTGGCAAAACCTCAACTTGGCTCTTAAAAAGGAGAGCTGAAGTGAGAACCTTCTAAATGAGCTCCACGTTCCACGTTCCACGTTCACCTGATAAGTTTGCTTGATATTTTTAACTGTTATTTTCAGGATGAGCTTCACAAAAGAATGAAAGAAAACGTTTGGGTTGTATACTTATACTCTGAGGTTTCAGAAAGGCTAGCCTGTCTGACATCGCAGCAGTACGAGTGCTTGATTGATTTTACATCAGAGTTTGGTATTAAAGATAACTTTGCAAATAGGAAGTTAGAATTTTAGTGTCATCTAAGAAACGAATTTGAAGTTTTGTAGCCTACTTACGCGAATCAGGATTTTCTTCCTATTTGGCTACCAAATCAAAATTCGTATCCCTCCTCAATATAGAGAAAGATATTCATTATAGCTGTACAAATTTCTACCATATAAAGCCACATTAATCAAATAAAATCGGTTACATTCCTCTCATAAAAAAAATTCAATTCACGGTATATACTTTATCGTTTTTTTATGCCAAGATTTTTTTTGCAATTTTGAGAATGGCTTTAAATACCATATATAAGTGGGTACTATAATATGGATTTACAATACCTGCTTAGAATTCGTTATCAAATGTGTTGCCTTAATTTATGTTTATTGTTGTTTTTCATTTATGTAGTTAAGTATGTTCTTTATTTCTCTGAGATTAGTGGATAAAATAACATTTCTAATGAAATAAGATTTAATGCTCAACATTCCCAAATGCTTAAGAATTCGTTTTCATAGTGAATGCTGCCGTCATTTGGTTTAGTACCTATGTATGTTCTAGGTGAAATATCGTTGCTCTTATGCCAAAGACACCCATGCGCTAAATTGATGTTTTGAGAAAATTATATTTAAAGTTCCAGTTTTCAATAAATTGTAATGGTAAAAATTAAGTCTAGTTCAAAATTTAAGTGATTTAGAACTAGAAAATTTATTTGTGCTTCTGTTATATGATAAAAATATATTTTCCCTGATCCTCAAAGACACGTATGTGCATTTTTTTTTTACCTAAATGCATTTTTAAAGTTTCTTTGGCATCAGGGCAACAATAGTGCTGCGTGACGAGTTTTTCTCCTGAAAAGTGCTCCGTGATTCCAAAAGTATGAGAACTGCTGCTATATACTTTTGTTTGGACTGTATCAATTATCTTATACATCCTTCATTTATTGTCGTTTGTATGGTAATGGTTTTGCTGTACTTGCGTTAGACACTGACCTAGTTTATGTTGTGTAATACTGTGTCTCTATTGTAAATTATTATCCTAAATACATGTATCATAGTTCATATTTAATTGCCCAGAAACATCGTAGATATGGTTTTAACTCAACTAGTAGTTGTTACATTGAGAGTTCTGGGACAATTTCCCCAATAGATTGAAATTGACCCTCCATACTCAGGAGGAAGATCATGAGGAGGATCACGTTCCCTTAATATTGAACCTTCTCACTGGATTTGGCCCAAGTTATCCCATTCCAGTTGCAATGCAAAAACATAAAACATCGTTGAAAACTAAGTATTTTTATTTCATAAATTAATAATAGTTCATTTAAATCAACAGCAATGGATTTAATTTAAAACCAAGTATTTTTTTGACAATTTAATTATAATATAGGCAACTTGTTCTCTATCATACATCATAATAGCATTGATCCTCCACATTGAGACTAAGGGGTGGATAAGAGACAATCGTTTTAGAGGATTCAGGCTTTAAATATAATATTGCGTGTATTAAATATTTATGCTATTATCAGTGCCATGTAATATAATGTTTCTAGGTTAATTAAAGCTTAGTATAAGCTAGTAATTTCTGGGTAATATTTTGAGCAAAATAATAAACAAGACTTGGTCTCCACTTTCCCATCCCCAACCCAGGCAAATATCAAACAAGACTTTATCCACACCAACGCCCTCTCCTTTTCCCTCCTTCCCCAAACCCCTTGAAGCCAATAATCATCAAGTCCCATCCCCTTCCCCCCATAAACTTACAGACAATGAGGGTCTAGTCTACTTTTTCTGGATGGAACATTGGAGAGATTCACGATGCTGATCACTGCCCCCTTTCTAAACTGTACAGCCAATGATCTGATTCAAGATGGTGGATATCTTTCACCCTCCTAAGCCTTATAGCTAATGAACGTCTAACAAACCTTACAGATAACTATCATCTAACACTGACACCTCTAAGTGGATATTGTATAGCTGATTTTTCTCATTTTCTATCATAACCATAGTGACATATTGTAATACCACCTTCCTTAAAAAAATGTATAATGATCAAGTTTGATTTTCTTTTTATAGCTATTTTCAACACAACTTTACCCACCATTCTCTACTCGTGATTTTACTTTTGAATTAGGTAAATCTTCTGTCAAAGTCCCACAAACTCTCGAAGACACTACCCACTCATCTCATCCTTAATTTTTCTCTGAACCTTTTTATATTTCATACTGTGTAGAAAATCATATATGTTTATGGATAGTCTGATGTATCAAATCGGCTTATAATTTCAAACATATCCACATAAATACTTGCTGTTTATTAACAAAGGGGGTTTGTGTCTGTGAATAGGATCTTCGCATTTTAACATAAAAATATATTAAATATTATACATAACAATCTTGCCTGTATCTAAAATTGTACAACATTCATTCAGTCTATTTTAAAGTAAGTTTATTCTCATAATGTCCATCCCAACTAGATTTTATACAGTGCTGATATAATCAAGTATTTAAGTATAATAGTAAAGTCCATACATGCTTATAGTTGTAAAGATAGAGATAGGTAAAACTGATAATTATATTCAACTAGGGAGGAAGGTTGGTATGCGAGTGGGAAAAACTTTTCTGGTTAAGGAAGTGTCAGTGCTAGATGATCATCAGCTGTAAATTTTGCTTGACACTCATTTGCTGTAATGTTTATAAGGTAAGGGGTGGGGGCCGATGCTCACTGGAGGTAGGATGTTGTAGGTAGGATGAGGAAGGAGGAGGGGAGTTTAAGGATATAAGTTCTTTTTTGTTACTTTGATCAAAATATGGACCAGGCTTTAATATTTTACACTACTGTTTGATAAAGCTGGAAACATTCCATGACATGGCACTGATAACATAATTATTTAATACATTAATTATCATATTTAAAACCCTAATCTCCCAAAAACAACTTTTTCCGATCCACTCCTTATATTCTTTGTGAAGATTAATGCTATTATTATACAAGCAAGGCAGTTAATTCCATTTATTCTAATTAAATTGATAATATAAATAAAATAAATCTTAAATTAAATCAATGACTGTCAATATAAACTAATTATTTTAAACTAATTAAAATTAGTCGATAAAAATATAAAATTTTCTGTTACTGTTGATGGTGGAGTTTATCAACGGAGGTGGGAGAATGTGAGCCAACTCGAGTGAGGAGGATCAATGTTAACCTTACAGGGAAAGTGCTCCTCCTCATTATTCTCCTACAGATCAAGGGAGATCTATGTTAATCTTATGAAGATAAAGTGTCCCAGAACTCTCACTACTACTACTACCTCAACCTATTGGCTTTTTGTCTGTTTAATCTGTAGCGACAAGCACTGACCTCAAACAAGCTGGGAGGGGGAGTTGCCTTACAGTTATAGCAAGACAAGATTCCCTCCTCTAATGTCCTTCTAGACAGAAGGTTTGGCAGAACATTCCCGCAGCCAAGTAGTGTGAGCCCTCACCTTGGAGTAATGACAAGTATAGTACTCTGTGTCTTGTACATGAATGCAGAATAAATTAATATTAAATTGGTGGCATGCAGTGCGTGGATTAGTTTCCTATAAAAGGGATATGCTACACAGGATCAGTCGGGGCCACGTTGTTTTCGATGTGGAGAAAGAGGACACTTATGGCGGGAATGTGTGGTATCATTTTCAGGAAACTCATGATGGCCGATCTAGATTGTTTTCACTGACCTACATTGGCTTCCCATCCGGTATTAGAGATTTCTACAATAAATAATCCAGTTGCGATCCACGCGTCTGGAGCTATTCGCTCCATTAAACTGGATCTCCTCATTTATTCTGAAGTCACAGAATGCATAATACGAGAGGACTTGTCTCATAAGGGATCTCAATACATGATGTAAGTGTGCGTCAGCTATCATTTTTAGGCCGGGTAGCCCTAACCGTCATACTCGGGCAATACTACGTACACACAAACATTTTTTGTAATTAAAGATATTTCCCAATCTGCTCTGTCAGGTTTTTCTTTATATTTACACACAAATGTGATATAATTACTTCTCAGGACATCTTCACTACCTGTGGAGTTAAAGTTCCATGTCATTATGTTAAGTATTCAAACTCCAAGAAAGCTTTATTTCAAACATACGAGTCACATGCTAATCTTGCGGAAACTGTCACCGTGCCTGCCAAAAGTGAATAGTTTTTACCACGTAGAGAAATAGTGGATACAGAATTTGAAGCGTTAGAAGGTCGCTTGGAGTCCAACCTGCAAGTAGCAGCCAAATACAGCATTCTCTCTGCCTGTATTTTGGTCACAGGTACCTTTCCGACTTCTAAATACAACACCAGACCTTATTGTGTTTTATAAGGGGGCATCAATGAGCCACTTCCACCCCCTACCCAAAGAAGAAAAATATTCTCCCTTGTACTTACTTCCCTCTCACTTCACAAACCAAACACTTATATCCAGGAGCTGTATTGTTCGATCTTACCCAAGCTAAGTGTTCTGAGGCTACCTGTGTGGAAACAATAGCGCTATTAAATTAGTTTGTGGATATTGTGGCACAAGATGATTCTGAATGTGGTCGTACAAACCTAACATATCATCTAATTGAAATGGGTGAGGCTATACCAGCAAACCAACATCCGCGTGGCATTGCATATCAATACTGATGGTGTG
The DNA here is from genome assembly GCA_902151425.1 of Timema shepardi. Taxonomy (NCBI): domain Eukaryota; kingdom Metazoa; phylum Arthropoda; class Insecta; order Phasmatodea; family Timematidae; genus Timema; species Timema shepardi. The sequence continues at coordinate 22,999 of CABFVX010007956.1, forward strand.
AGAAGCTTCGAAAAGTCGAGGTCGAAGTAGAAGTTCAAATATATTTCGGCTTCAACTTCGATAACTACAATAACCTTCGCATATTCAAAACATTTCGAAGGAAGGTTAAAACCTCGATAAATTATCAAACGATTTAATATTATCTTAATAAATATATTTTTCAATATTTGATAATTTTAAAACTGCAACTTAACAACATTTTAACACTAACTAGTAATTTAACTAATACAACGTAAGCATGGATCAAAAACGAGTAAGTAAATGTTAATATATCTTATTCATTATCGGCCACATAATTTTGTAAAAAATAAAAATACCTATAATTAAATAACACCATGGTCATTGCTATGAAGAAGAAAAAGCGCTTTAATTGTGATACATCATTGCAGCTCGCGTCTAATGTTGGTCCTTAATATTCTATCTCTTTAGAATTATCTGTGACAAATTTACACGTGCATTTTGAAACAGAAGTTTTTCATGTATTTTTAGCATTTTCTTTATTATTAAAAATAGCTGCTACGGAAAGTAGGAAGCGAAAATGTAATTTAATTTATAATTACTATCAGAGAAATGCGGATAAAAAGACATAAATATGTAAAGTTTGCAAAATAATATTATAAACTCTACGATGTACTTAGAAATTAAAACTTAATTGATAAGTTACTAAAATCAGTAAGCCTGTGTACAATAATTATTAATATAGTCCTTAGGTAACAAATAAGGAAGTTTTTCTTGCCCTTATTACTGACAAGATCTAGAAAAATAATTAATTTGAAAATTAAAAACAGTGTTAAGTGACAACAACAAAAATCCCCTAGGTTGCTTTGACTTCGACTTCAACTTTTCTTCGCAAGTTTCAAGATTCGCTTCGACTTCGCTTCTTATTTAAAAATTGTGACCTTCGCACACGCCTAATAAAAACAGGGAATATATTCGTAAGAACTTCAGTTACATTGAAAAACACGGAAAGGTGAGTCCTTCTTCCTCACCATAGATATCACCTATAGTCCTTACAGTAAATAAAGATGGTGGCATTCGTTTCTGTTGTGACTACCGAAAACAAACCATAAAAAATGCCTATCCATTGCCACGTATGGATGACATACTTGAGGGTTTGTCAGGAGACACTGTTTCATCTATTGACATAGCAGCCACCTATCATCAAGTCGAGATAAAGCCAGAAGACCGTCCCAAAACAGCAGATGTCTTCTACGAATTCATCGTAATGAGCTATGGTCTATGTAATGCACCGGCTATCTTCCAACGCCTCATGGATTTGTTGTTAACGGATATCAAGTGAAAAACATGCATGGCGTACCTAGATGTATGCAATTTATATTATTTCTTACATTTTCAACTTATTATTACGTGCACTTTATTAAACGACTAATTATATCTAAGCATGAGTTACAAACTAGCTTACTCCACAACAGTCACAACGAGACCCCCAGCTGTCAAATCGTCACTGACAAAGGAAAATCTCAATTTTATCAATGATAATTTTTTATCGAACATGCAGGGGATCGAACCAAATACTGTTAGTTCAGAGTAAGACCAAATAATATAATTATTATCAAATTATTGAAAGTAATTATCTACTTTAGTATAAATAAAATATTGTTTAATGAAGACATAGAAATCCAAAATACATTTAACTTTATTCACTAACAGTGGGGTTGAAGTTCATCTTATTCGAATTGATTGGGAGAAGTTTTAATCATTCCTACCTATAGATTAGAACGTTAAAATGCCCTTGTTTTAAATTATTATTATTAAATAAAAGCTATCAACAAAACATGGATTGTGTATTACTTTAGTTAATTTTGAGCTGTTTACTCTACAGGCCCGCTTTAAAATGCCCTTTCTTAAGGCTCCTCTTTTTTGTGGAGTACGTGTTTTAAAAACTTTTTTTATTGGCTGCATTATTTTAAAATGGTTAGATTAGCTATTTAGAGGTGAGTATTTGAGGTTATAAAGAACAAGTTGATAAAATAAAATAGCGTAGACTCGCAATTTTATAAAAATTTGAGAATACATAAAAACAATATTATCTAGCGTTATTTTGCTTTCTCTTGTTGTAAGTACACGTTAAGTTTAAATATTGGTTCTTACCAGTTACTGGATCTTTAAGGGTGTCGAAGAGGTAAAAAAATTAGCCTTCTTAAATTTCATTACGAGTGACCAATTATGAATGATGGATTGGGGTCAAATAACCCCCCCTTCACCCCCTCCAAGATCAAATGACCCCCGTGGAGGATTATATTGTTGGCATTCTGATTTTTTTTTTAAATTTAAAGCAAGGGCGTATTATCTTCGTTATAAATGAATATAAAATTATCTACAAGAAGTTACTCTAGTAAATCTATATTTAATACGGACTAAAATGTATTTTATGTATCTGAAAATAATATAATTGAAAACTAAAATGTAAGCAGATATGACATTTTTTGGTGACAGTGAAGTTGAGATTCAAATCTTGTTTAGAATCATTGGGGGGGTGGAAAGGGGGGCTAGCTCTAAATTAAATTTGTAAATAGACCTTGTTTTAAAACTTATGGTCTATTTTTTTATCAACAATCAGTATATTTGAGCTTATCATCTACTGTCGCAAAATGGTCAGTCGAATCTTTAGGAACAGGTGTCTCGTATTTTCTATTTTTAATGGGAATAAATTATTACTGTATATAAAGTCGGTGAAGCAAGGCTAAATATTTATCGTCTTTTTGACTATGGTTTGTAACATCATAGAGAAAGGATATAGGCCTAGTAGAATAGTGATAATTGTCTCTATGATAACAGTGATCAACACATTTTATATAATATTGGCCAAATTTAACTTTTATTTTGGACTTGTACTATGTGAACATGAATATCGCATCTTTATTTATATGATCTATATATCAAGGGTCGGAAACGCGTGGCTCCGGAGCCAAATGCAGCTCCTAGCAAGAAAAATGGTGGCTCTTTTTATGAAAATCTAATTCCTTAAATATACAAATAAAAGATGTTCTTATATAATTATGTTTTCCAACCTACCCTTCAAGGTGACATTCGTAGCAATGACTCATTCATAAATATTACTACTTGTACAGCTCTGTACATAACATTCGACTCTGATCCTCAATCCTCCAATCCAATATTCGATATAATATAGGGGTGCGTATATCCCGAACGGGTAGTAAGACGCGGTGCTAATAATAATAATAATGATATAATATAGATGCATAAATTATAATCATACATCCTTTTGGGTAAGAACTAATTCCCTACCAAGTTTCAAATTCCTATTAGACCATATGCTTTTAGAGATATTTTTAGCTGGACATAGAATCCCAACTGACTATTATTATTATTATTATTATTATTATTATTATTATTATTATAGGGGAGATTCATAAGATAGACACTATGACCTATTTTTATTTTACTATTTTATTTCTTAAACATTTTTAACCAACTGTACAAATATCACGGAATATAAATAATAGCACTGTAGAACATAACTGTAAGATGCCTAATCTGTAAAATGATCACTGCGAAATCTAAATAAAGAGAATATTGGATTTAGAACTCATTCCAGAAATATTCTTTATTTAACTCGTAGGCAATGTTCGGTTTTAAGAGAAAAAAATATTCAATGAGTTTTCACCAATAATAAATAAGTAAAAAGCCTAAACTAGTATTATTATTATAGACATTAATCACCAGAGTGGCAACGTTTGTAATTTTTTTAGTAATAACAGTATTTGTTTCGTGATTTTACTATTATGACAAATAAGCCAACATTATTAAAATAATAAATGCAAAGGAAGGTCAAACACTATCAGATCAATACAAATATTTTACTGAGCCACATTAAATATTAAAAGTGTTTAAAGCATGGTCATATTTTTCTATTTACCACACTAGGTAAAAACCCCGGAAGTGGTGGGATATGTGGTGGGAAGGGGCGGGGGGCAGAATATAACTGATGACACAACGAATCTCTGCTTAGGCAAAACAAATAAAATAAAAAGAATGACAGTGCTGATAAAGAATAATTTAAAAAAAACAGGGCCTACGTTCTTGTCCTACATTGATCGCTAACAGAATTTAATTAGAAAAATTATAGAATATTACAATTTGTTTTTTTATGTAAAAACACATTCTAACTTAGTAAAACATATGAAACAGCAAAAGGGTTTGAATTTTCTATATGAATCATCGCGTTATTTAAAACCA
>CABFVX010007957.1:8230-27218 GCA_902151425.1 Timema shepardi
GGGGGGGGGGGGGGGGAAGAAGCGGGTGGAGAGGAAGGTTGAATGTGCGAAAGTTTCGCAAGGGTTTACTGATTATATAATAAAAGCCAGAGAAAGCCTACTTAAAGTCTGTTCAGCGTAGAAATTGTTTTCTGAATTGCCTTTTTTTCCTACCAAAAATCTATTATATAGTAGGATATTGGTAGGAAAAAAGACCTTTCTGAGAGTAATTCCTACCGTGAATGGAGTATATGTGGTCGAATGGTTTAAGGCAGCCATGTCAGACTTTCGATCCAATCCATGATTTTGTTCAGATCACGAACCTTATGAACCATCATGCAACACGACCCCTTTCTTTATATATATACATCAAAGAAATACAACATATGGGAATGGTGATATTTGTGGAAATCTGGTTTTGAGGTTGGTGTACCAAATTGGTGTTCTCTCTTTGACATGGATCAACTCCCAAAAATTGTTGAATTTTCACACCCTACAAAACATGTGCGATGTTTGTTAGCACAACAATATGTGAACATTAATTTCTTCACATGAAATAGAACCTAACAACTGAGAGGTCTCTACTTACTGGCACACATTTTTCAACAATAAATGAAAGAGAATCAGACACCTTAGCTCGGTCGATATCATGTCTGTCTACTGAGCTAAGGGTCTCGGGTTCGATTCCTGGCCCGGCCGAAAAGTTTACCATGGGTGAAATGTGGGTTTACCCTTTCATAGTGAGAAATTAACGGCCAGGGACTGGATGTTGTGCCTGTGATAGTCTTAAGTTAGATTATAATACATGTGAAGCTATGAGAGGCCTAGCAGGCCGGTAGTGGAAAATATATGACTTGAATAAAAAACGGGCACAAGCTGGAAACACTGATGGATGTAAAAGAATGAAAGCGACTTCGGCGCAAGATTTAAATACAGAAACTCACAACATTGTTGCAAAAAAAGTTACACAATTTTTGTATAAGGGGATTATATTTATATTTTTTTATAAATAAAAATGTACTAGTTTTGAAATAATTTTACATAAGACAATGACAATATAATTTTTTTTAATGTTCCCCCCACCCTTACCCCTTAGTATTTTTAATTTTTAATGTAAACCTTTTTATCAAACGATTTTGACCATCCTGTTCTTAGACGTTATGCTCACGATAGACTGGACTGCAGATGACTGGGAGATCGGGGTTCAAATCCCACCAAGGGGGTGAGGGGGTGTTTTTATAGAAGGTTTTCACTCCCCTTCCACACAAATGTGGGTACAGGCTCAAAATACAATCCTCCTCGGCCTTAAGACATTAGTGTAATTACTATAAAAGCGTACAACCCTAACAAGCAGTAAGATGCTGTGGGAGATAAAAAGCAACGTTGCCATATTTCCAGAACTATCCCGGTTGGTTGCATGCACAAGCTGAATAAATATCAGTACTAACACGAATTCACCTTCACTGTACCAAGGATAAGTACAGGACTGTACCGTGGTGTGTGTGTTGTACTGTACCAAGGGTAGGTACAGGACTGTACAGTGATGTGTGTGGTCTACTGTACCAAGGGTAGGTACAGGGCTTTATGAGGAGTGTATAAAGGAATGGTATCGTGTGTATTGTGATTCCACAAGGTGACCGCAATGAGTGTATTGACTAATTTGTTATGCGAATTGAATTCACAACTCACTATAAACACAAAAGTCCGTGTAAAACATTGGTTTCCAACCTGAGGGTCGCAGCATGTTTCGGGATGGATCGCATTCCTTGTAGAAGTTATAGCTTTGTGTTTACTTAAGTGATTATAATGATTATAGAAATATCCAAAATTTAAATATAAATCTCAACTATGACAGATGTTTCTTGTTGAATAAGTTTACTGAAGCAGTCTCGTGGGTGAGTAGATCTACTACCATAACTTATAAAGTACCCACTGGGATCATTTATTCCCTTTTGCGACACCTTAATTGCATTCGTAAATCAATTTATAGACTAATTATGATGATTAAAACAAGCGTGGGTGAGCACGCAGGTTTTACGTCATGCTAGTGTGATTTGTCGGTGATAAGGTCAAAATTATAAATCCCAAACAAGGGTACTGAGAGTGATTTTTCCTAAACTATTTTCCCCTTCTCTCTCCACGCAAATAACGGTACATTTCTTCAAAATTCTACCTACACAAGTATAATTAATTGTGGATAGCTCTGGAAGGGTAGTAAGATTCAGTGGAAATAATAATGTAAAACTTAGGATGGGCTCTTGTGGGTTATCAAGGGGACATGAGGGTCTGAGTCAAACAAGAGGCTCAAACCCCGGAAAAGGCTGGAAGCCCCTGGTGGAAACACTGGATGGGCTCTTGAATAGAGTAATAAATTACTGAGGTCCTAGGTAAGTTGTGAATAATGAAAAATTAAATGAGAAATAACCATTTAATGATTTAATCAAATATTTTAAAGTACTAAATCCTAATATAGCTCGTATGAACAGAGCCAGTAATGAATGAGTCCTGAAGAAGGGTTGAAAGGGAATCCTCTAGGTCAATGTGAAAGAAGCACCTTATGTTGGTTTGGGCATGTTGAGAGGATGAGTGTGGATCCAGTGACAAAACAAATATATGAAGGTAGAGTGTGTGTGTGGATCAAAAGGAATGGTCAGGCCATATAAGACGTGGCTAAATGTTGTAGAAGAATGTGTGAAAAAGAGAAACATTAAAGAGTTTTAAGAATAAAAGAGCATGTATAACTTTGTGTATGGATATTGTTGAAGCTAAGGGTGTATGTAAGAATAGAGGAGTGTGGAGAAAGTTAGTGAGGATGGATTAAGAATGGAGTTGTACACATTAGCGTAAGTGCGTACAACCCGAACGGGTAGTAAGACATGGTGATAATAATAATTAGTTCACACTTTGTTATTATAGCAATAACCCACATCTCTTTGCCCCATAGGTAGACGTTAAAGTAATTCTAAGAGAGAGTGCTGAAAATTAATGACTTAAGTATAGTTATAATTTAAGGTACCATATAATAAAGGGGAATTTGAATGTAATGCACAAGTAGTCCCCTAAAGTGAGGGTAAAATAAATACCGTAGGGACTTACCCCCCATTGACACCCCACCCTAGCCCTTCCCCAGTCATCACTGCTCCCAGTTGGGGGTAGAGCCCAAGCCGTCAGAGTCAGGATATGGTAACCACAACATTTACCCTGTGGTTTTGAGCCTGTTGTCCACACTCTGATAGTACACTGCATTGTACAGCTCTGTTTAATTCTATGTTCCTATGTGACGTCTCAGTATAGTTAGCTATATAATACTATGTGACTTCTCAGTATGGTTAGCTATATAATACTATGTGACTTCTCAGTATAGTTAGCTATATAATACTATGTGACTTCTCAGTATAGTTAGCTATATAATACATATGTGACTTCTCAGTATAGTTAGTTATATAATACTATGTGACTTCTCAGTATGGTTAGCTATATATAATACTATGTGACTTCTCAGTATGGTTAGCTATATATAATACTATGTGACTTGCAGACGTAACTAGCTAGATATTACTATGCGACTTGCAGACGTAACTAGCTAGATATTACTATGCGACTTGCAGACGTAACATAGCTGTATATTACTATGCGACTTGCAGACCTAACTAGCTATATATTACTATGCGACTTGCAGACGTAACTAGCTAGATATACTCCATTCACGATAAGAATTACTCTCTGAAAGGTCTGTTTTCTTATCAATATCTTATTATATAATATGATTCTGGTAGGGAAAAAGGCCTTTCAGCAAACAATTCCTACGCTGAACAGACTTTATGGGATGTGGTATTATGCATAAACCTGTGTTCCACTAAATATTCATGTTATTTTAAACTGTTTTCCCCTCTAACTTTAATTCATTTATGACTTGCATTTATTTCTACGCTTGATTCACGAAGTATTTGGCAGGTTACGGGTTTTCCCCAGTTTGTTGTTTGCTTCTAAAAATAACCCATCCAGAACTATACTGAGAATATAATTCAAGGTGACCAGTGATATCTTTGTATACTCGACAAATCGTGAATCATATTTTCTCAGCATGGAAAATAAATGGTGACATTCCCCATAATAGTCCCCGTTTTGACATATTTCATGTACCCACTCACTGCTTCCCTGCCCTTTCAAGGTTTTCCAATTAAAATAAGAATGTTCACTAAGAAACAGCTTACGTAATAGTTTTGACGACGCCATCTAGCCAACAAGAGAAGTGCCGCCCCGCCCCGCTCCGCAACGCTGTATGTGTGTTGATTGCCTGCTCTTTGTCGCATGTATGCGCCTGGCTCCTCTCCACTCGAAATCGCGTCACCCCACCTCACTGCCTGTATGCACGTACCCTACCACACATATGGCGTTGCTAAGCTGAGCGGCACTTCTTTAGTTCTCTGGCGTCGTCAAAACTATCACGCAAGGTGCTTGTTAATGAAAATTCTTAAAATTCAAGTATACAAATGTATAGAAGGTTATTGAGCCTATTTGAAATATCCACACATCTAACTTATTATTCTCTCTCTAAACCATTAATATCGTATGCGATTTTTGAAGAGAGATGAAGTATTCCGTTATTGGTGATACTTTAAGTACTTCCAACGTTTTCAGTGTTCAGTATAAGTCTCCCCTTGATATGCAAAAGAGAGCGCGATGAGGTAGCGTGAATAATCCTTCTTGTTGAATGGCTGTCCTGAGCTTGTTCCCGTTAGTTAATGGCCCAGAGATAAGCGAAGCGTAGGAATGGTACTGGAAGCTGGTTAGAGCTATATCAAAGACTTCAGTCTCTCTAATATTCAATGGATCGATGGACTCATCCTTCACTTTCGAAGATACTATCCCAAATGACGTAAAAACAGTTTATTATTAGATGTTAACTCTTTCATCGATATACTCTCAATGTAATGATAACTATCATTCATACTTTTTGGATGATGTAATGATTTAGTCTCGTCCCTAAAATTGACAATATCTTGTCATTCGTTGACCAGTCACACAGAGCTAGACTACTATTAATTTCGTGACTGGAAGGTAAGTCATATTGTTTGGCACTTTCACGATTTTATATCTTAGAGGGGCTGTCGTGCTGAGCGCGTGCAGAGTATGAATCGGCTCTACGTTGACGTAAGCTCCATAGGCAAGACTACATTCTACGTGAATCATATTTTACATGTAAGATATTTACAGTTTTGGTCGAGACGTGTGTCATTCCACCATCCAACACAATTTTGTTGAACCCCAGAAGAGAGGCGAAAGTATTAGGTTTGGTAAAGTCAACAACTTGAGAACAGGTGATGTAACTAATTAAAGTAATCGGATCGCCAATTATTGAGAGTTTCACGTATACAGCCATTTATTTTTTTAGATATAGGTCCAGAGCCTCCAGTTCATAAGTGACTGCAGGGATGATATACTCTTTCCATCCACAGTAGAATTTCTGATTACGTTCGTCAATTCTAGATATAAAATTAAATTTAGTGAGAATGATCAGTCCAGTAATTCATTAATCTTCATAATTCTCTTCACCCAACATGCTCCAAGGAAAATAGTTGTCAGGTTCAAACTTTGATCCGTCAATTTTAACGTCTTAGACATGTTTACTCAGATCAAGGGGTAGCATCGGTATTTATGATTAGGAAACGAGATAAAGATGGCCACAGAAAACAGTGCCGTACTCTTGGTATTGATCATGGTAATATATTATGGGTATTCCTCTTAAGTATTGCATGAGTTCGAGCAGGTAGAGGGGTCTAAGGTCGCCAAAACTATCAAAGTATTCAACACGACCTTCATGATTTCTATACGCCCCCACTCCCCAATGTGTAACCTTACCACTATACTTATAGATAATAGTGATGGCATTATTTTCTCCACGGAGGAGTAATAGGTAAAGCTTCTCTAGCGAAATTTCTTCTATAGTATTGAATCTTTCAAGTTTTAATGTACTTGTATGAATCGGTTTTGGTAAGGGGTCTTTTGGGAGCGTCTCAGTTAAGTTTTTTTAGTATCGACGAAAATACATCCCTTCAATCATAACAATAGCTTCAAGTTTACGATAATATCGTTGAGCCTCCCTAAATTGCTTAGTGCTCTCCTTTGCACTATTTACTGCTTTCGAAATTCCTGAAGGCCCTTCTGTAGCTGCAGCACCTAATGCTGCTATGAGAGGAATGTTTGGTAAGAATCCACCCTTCTTTTTTCTCTTCTTTTTCTTCGTACAACGATAAGTATACCTTCTTTTATTAGTCTTCGACTGACGTCACCCTTTCACAAACTTGACTTAAGCCTTCAAAAAGATAGTCACAGCACAAGCCACCACTTTCACACTCAACTTTTAATTTGGTGTAATTATTCTTTTTCGGGCTTATTCAACAAGCACTCGATCAGCTGTATATCACCCTGCAAGATCTTTAACTTGGGTGTAAGTGATAACATGTTATTTACAGGCCAAATCTATCACGTTAACACCTGTATCACTCCGTTTCAAATACTTTTCCAACTTGGTTCCAGGACTACAGTATTGAATACCAGGCATTTGGACTTGAATGTAAGTTTATTAATGAGCTTATTCAATATCCCTCTACCTTTTTAATTTTCCGCTTCATAACGTGTAGTGAGGATGTTTGCAAATAGATGCTATTTATATACCCCCTTTAGACATTATGAGACTCGTGGATTGTTTACCTGTACGAGATAACAATCACGAATTAGAAAAATCTCTTCTTCAAAGACATGGGTCTTTACTACCAGACACGATTCAATGTATCATTTGGGAGCTTCAAATTTCAAACTGTGAAAAAAACAATGCTCTGATTAGTCTGTTGGAAGAACTTAATAGATTAAGATTTCAGAATATATGCCTCTACTCCAAGTCTTTGTATCAGCCCAAGTACCAACGTTTATCTTAAGTCCTCTCGCTCGTTAATGAGATGGGTCACTTTCCATACTCTGATAATTCAGAGATTTCTTCGCCAACCGAAGCGATGCCTTCATTTTCGATGATTTTTCATATGATAAACATAATATACAAGCATATTTCAATATGGGTAGATATCAAGCCAGATATTGTTTTTATCTATATCAGACTCTCTCTCTCTCTTATGCCCAAGCAGATGCTAAGAGATAATGCTAAATTTATAGTCCTTTTCAAGATTGAAGATATGAACTTGAGACACGTCTATGATCACATTAATAGAGAAACGTCATTTCATAAGTTTAAGGAGATGTGTGCATTATGCTGGAAGAACAAACACGACTTTCTGGTGTTGAGTAAAGAGCATAATATTAATAACGGTCGCTAGAGGAAAAGGTTAAATTCCTTTTTGAATGACTAATATATAATTCCTCAGTTGACGATACGTCATGGCATCCATATCAAGATTTAGTCATAGTCTCTACAGATTTTGAAACAGTGGCAAAATATATCTAAATCTAGCTCTCACTCTTCAAGATCATTTAAATGTAGGCTCTAGACAGCCTTTATCAATGATAGTCTGGTGGTGCTGACATATGCTTGTAACAAGTCCTACGTCGATACAAATAATGCCATGCAGAGTAAGCTATGAACAGATATTTTCTCACAACACTGTTAAGGATACAGTCGTGAAAAGTATTGATACTCTAATTGAGAATATGGAAAACTATTGAGATATGACGGCTATCTTTGAAACTATCAGCGGAGAGAAGTTGTAAGAGGCGAGGAATGTTTGCAGTCAGCAGGAATATTGTTTTTCTAAGGCTTACAAGGATTAAATGAACTGCTTCAAGCTGATTTTGTCGATATAATACCTTACTAAAGATATAACAAAGGATACAAACATATCTTCTGTCATCGATATTATTCTAAACGTGCTTGGGCTGTGCCTGTTAAGACAAACTGGAAAGAACCTTACCACTTCCATGGTCCACGTCCTTCGGCAGGGGACTTCAAATGAATTAGAGTTTTATAATACCAAATTTAAGGTTATTATTATAAGGAAAAGGATTAACCATTATTTAACGTGCAGCATTGTTAAAGCTTGCGTCAGAGAGCAATCTAATCGATCTCTGAAGAATAGAATGTGAACAAAACTGACCTCTAAAGGATCGTATCGCAGGATCGATATGCTCGACTATCTACTCGATTAATATAAAAGTACGTTTCACTAACCATCAAGATGAGCCCTATTAACGTAGAGGATAAGTCTTCTCCAAACTATTTACTCCCGTTCTAAAATGGTTAACACAGTAACGACTCAGTTTAAAGTTCGCATTAGCAAGCATAAGGATGTTTTTGCTAAGGGATATTCAACAAAGTTATCTACAGAACTGTTCAATACACGTAAGGTTGTTGAGACGAATTTTAGATCTTTCCTGCTGGAGTATCTGAAGTAAAAAACTATCATTATTATTATTATTATTAGCACCGCGTCTTACTATCCGTTCGGGTTATACGCACTTACGCTAATGTGAAATGGTAGGGTGATTGTAAATGGTAGGGTGATTGTGAGATGAAATGAAGGACCTACAGTTTAACGTGGAATCCGAACCACGGTGGAGGCCTGGCATTCCTCACTAAAATACTATCATATGAGGATTCTACACTCAGGGGCTTAATAAATATCACATTCCAAAAGTATACCTGATCAAAAAATTTCTTAAGACAAAAAGGAAACAAAAGTTTTTTAAATGATTTGGATTCTACCCTTTCCATATTTCTTGGATTGAAGTTAACATCGTATAATTTTTTTCAAATAAATTGTATATAATTATATTGCTGTTAGACTATTATTCCTATAAACTCGTCGTTAGTATATTCTTTCTTTAAAGTTTTAATGCAGATGAGTAGGTAGATCCTACACCAGCATTTGCTTAAGGAATGCGTCTAATATTTTAACAGTACATACTATAGATGCTGGAAAAATCCTTCATCATAGACTGTATAATACAATAGAGGTAAGGCGAACGCTGGGGAAGGAGTACCATGTCTACAGGTCCCAACAGGGAGGGAGAAGGATAACAATGCATAGGATGATGTCATGGCAGACAAAATCTCGTGGAAGACCATCAGGTCCCGACAGGAGGAGGGAGGGGAGAGGGATAACGAGGGTTTAAAGCTGAGGGAAATATGATTTTAGTGAAGAGGAGAAGAATGACAAGGGTTGACAGGCTAGGTTATATTAAGGGGGGAATCAGGTTGAAATGGGAGGAGGGGGTGGGAGGTGTGACAGCTGGGAGGTAGTTATGTGGGATGGGGCAGGATTCATGCATGGCCCATAAGGTCTTATATGTATCCTAGTATCACCTTGTAGCTTAATTGGGTAGCTCCATCATAGAGTGGCTCTTTTGGGAAAATATTGGTGTACTTAAATAAGGTTTTGTATGTCCTTGTATGCCTATTTTATAAATACTCCCGTTCTGTTAAAAAAAAAAGTATAAAATAATGATGAAAAATGGAATAAGGATGACAGGCTTTAAGAAAATGTACCCTTGTTTGCGTGGAGGGAGAGTGGGGAACCGTTTAGGGAAAACAACCCTCAATACACACTACCAGGATTCAAACCCTGCTATCCCCGTCCCTTGCAATCCAGTCTAGTACGTGAGTGACTCGTTATAACACGTGACCACCAATTATACAATTATTAAACATCGCTCCATATATTAAGTGGCTTCATCATTCAAAATTGTTTAAAAAATAATTTAAAAAACAGAGTTTGTAGAAGGGTCGAATTTTTTATAAGCTCTAAGAATCCCTTCCATTAACACATTCATGTGAGGTTTTATGATAATTTTTTTCTTTTTTTTGTCATCAAGACTTGTGTCTGGAACGCTTCCACCACACCGATCATTCTTTAGGGTCCAGTATCACCGTACATCTCTTCACTTCTCCGTAATGTAACCTGCCCCCTTCCCCCCCCCCCCCCNTGAGGTTTTATGATAATTTTTTTCTTTTTTTTGTCATCAAGACTTGTGTCTGGAACGCTTCCACCACACCGATCATTCTTTAGGGTCCAGTATCACCGTACATCTCTTCACTTCTCCGTAATGTAACCTGCCCCCTTCCCCCCCCCCCAATACCCCCCATACCCTCCTTTCCCAGCCATTCGAGACAACGGTCATTTTCATGCAGAGCTAGCTCCTGGACAGTTACGTTATTCAAGTCGTGTTACCTTTTGTGTACTTGGCAAAGTTTGAATATTTAAATATGTATGCGCATAAATCTACTGTACAATCCAATTTTCATAGGTAGAACCTTTATCTGACATCTAAAAAACATAAAAATAGTAACAGTTATAAAAGTTACTAGATCTACTTTCACGTATTCCTACGTCAGTTCATGTGATCCACAGTTGTAACTTTGGATAGTTATCAATAAATATAAAATAATAATAATATAGTAAAATATATCAATGTTGGCCAATTAATTTTGTATTTTTTTAGAAGATTCTTCATACTATGACATTACTATAGCCTCTACTACTATATTAATTTTTCCGGTTACAAATTTTGCCTTTAAGACGGTGTATAAATTAATATTTTTTTAAAATTAGGTATTCTATCTTACAAGACAATTCCTTTTGTCGGTGAACTTAGACCTCCAATGTACCCTGTCCTCTGCATCCTCCTTCAGCTCTCATAATTTTCTTCTTTCCTTCAAGTCATCTTTTATTTGAATCATACGCATTTAATGAAAACCTGAATCATGCATCATGCACCGGTGGCCACGCGGTCTAAGCGTAAAGCTCGTCTAACCTGGTATGCCGGTGCATTCCACCCCCTTGTCCTCCACGCAAGTACGGTTTCATTTTTCTAGCTTTCTCATTCCTAATCCTTTAGCATAGTTAAATGCTGATAACCCATCCGGGGTAGGAAGATATTAAAACTATTTTAAATATATATTTTAATAAATATTAATATTGAAATATATATTTTAATAAATATTAATATTGAAATATTTATTATTATTTTTAGCACCGCGTCTTACTACCCGTTCGGGTTATACGCACTTACTCTAATGTGTAATGGTAGGGTGATTGTGAGATGAAATGGAATACCTACAGTTTAACGTGGGATCCGAACCACGGTGGAGGCCTAGCATTCCACACATTCACAAGTTGTGATTAATACACGTCTTGTCAGAGGTGAAGGAAGGGTTTGGTAATAAGATAAAACTGTGCCGGGACTGAGGATTGAACCCTGGACTCTCAGCACAGAAGTCTAACACTTTACCCTCTAGGCCACCAGGTCACCAAAATATTTAATAAATTTCCAAAGTGAATCTTAATAATGGTAGATTTTGTATCTTTCAATACGTTTTAGCGACAACTGTTTGCTACTGCTAATAGCTGGTATTATCAAACATTATTATTTAGGAATTGTATCAGCATCCACTTTGTTGATAGAATTTAAGCGTAAAAATAAGTCATCACGTTCGGGATACAAAGCAAAGCCTGCTGGATAAAAGTAGAAAACTGTATTAACAAAGTCCACGTGACTAGTAATTTTTAAATTATACAATATTTACAGTTAAAATGAATATCTAAAGATAACCCGTTTTGGTGGCCGCATGGCCTAAGGCGTCACTCTAGGAATAAATTAGACTGCCGATTAAGGGGTGATCAGGGTTTGAATAACGGTCAGGTTGAATGAGGATGTTTTTTTCCTAAATGGTTTTATACTTTTTCTACCCGCAAATTCAGGCACTTTACCTATCAATTCAACCTTCTTCACATTTAACACATTAGCGTAATGAATATATACGTGAATAAGGCGAATGGCTATTTGGACGCGGCTATAAGAAATAAATTAATATAAAATATGATTTGTCATAGAAGACTCAAATTAATGAGGGACAAATGAATTAAATATTATGGATTTCCTAAATGGTTTTCCTCTATCTTCATCTATCTCTCCATCTCTCTATCCCTATCTTTCTCTCTCTATCTCCATATCTCTATACATCTATCTCTCTCTCCATACAAATGCAGGTACACTCCCCTAACACAGTAACGTAATGAACGGACAGTAATACCCTGTGCTATAAAAAACAAGATATCGCGCTTCGCTGTTCGAATAGTTTTAAGATGTCCCTCTCCCAATAGACTGGACTGTCGATGACGAGAGGGAAGATAGGACAGGGGTTCGAATCTTAAGTTGTCTTTTAACCTGAAAACTCTTACTCTTACTTACAACCCACCCACATTAAGGGGGGAAAGTAGGGGATGTGAGAAAAGGTCAGTGTATTTCCGGTTTTTATTTTAAAAACATTTTTTTTTTACAAAAAAAAATCAAATATTGTTCCAGTAGAAACATAGAATAATTTAATTTTCTTCCCTTGGTGACCTCAACAGTTTTTGAATATCTGTGAAGGGTGTCTTGGAATGTAATGAACACTTTTTCTCTTCATTTAAAAAGTTTCTAATCTATTGCCGCTATGCTCATGATGGATATTCAACAACTGTTGATATCTTCAAGTGAATAAAATTAACCTATGTTGCTACTAAAGAGTTATTTAAGTATTATGGCAAAAAAAAAAAAGTTTTTCTATAAAAAAAACTACAAAAACACTTACCTTTCGGGTGACCTGGTGGTTTAGGGGTAAGGTGTCAGATTTCTGTGCTGGAGGTTCGGGGTTCAATCCTCGGTCCCGGCACAGATTTATCTGATTACCAAACCCTTCCTTCACCTCTGACAAGACAGCTTGTGAATGTGTGGAATACCAGACCTCCACCGTGGTTCGGATCCCACGTTAAACTGCAGGTCCTCCATTTCATCTCACAATCACCCTACCATTACACATTAGCATAAGTGCGTACAACCCGAGCGGGTAGTAAGACGCGGTGTTAATAATAATAATAATAATAATAATAACTTACCTTCCATATCGTTTCCTACCTCAAGGCTACGCGTAATTAAAATACGAGATGTATGCGAATAACAAGAACGATTATTCAGACGTAGTAGAGAAAACAAAGACTGTGTCAAATGATAACCTTGGTTTATAAAAATGCATTGTTTCCTGTGCTCATTAGCATAACATTCGGATGTCAGACAAAAGTTAGTAAAAGCAATAACTCATGTCTTGTCTTGCTCATTCACACGGTATTGCTCATGGCCTCATGTCGGCCACAAGAAGCTATCGCTACCTGACATACACAAGTCCCAGGTATGGGGTGTAGATCACTAATATCAGTTCGATAACAGGTTGGGTTGTTACATGTATATCATTAGAGGAGTCAATTAAATGATAATGTAAGATAATATAGTAGCATAGGAATAGTAGTTATATTGAGCATTCGGATATTCTGAACTTATTAAAACTATAGAGGGTTTACTTGTCTCAACATAAGGGATCTTCCATTTTTCTATGAGGTCACTTATAAGATTAAAATGTTAGAATATGTTTGGGCTGACTGCAATTGTAAAATTACTCAGGCTGCAAAATTACTCAGGCTGAAAAATTACTCAAGCTGAAAAAACACTTAGGCTTCAAAAACTTCAAGCTGCAAAAGTCAGCAGCCGCAAAAATATACAGCTTCAAAAGTCAACATTTGCAAAATTTAGTGGCTGTAAAATCCCGCAGGTAAAAGTCTCCCAGTGGAAAAAGCCCGCTGTCGTAAAAGTCTCCCAGTTGAAAAAGCCCGCTGTCGTAAAAGTCTCCCAGTTGAAAAAGCCTACTGTCGTGAAAGTCTCCCAGTTGAAAAAGCCTACTGTCGTAAAAGTCTCCCAGTTGAAAAAGCCTACTGTCGTAAAAGTCTCCCGGTTGAAAAAGCCTACTGTCGTGAAAGTCTCCCAGTTGAAAAAGCCTACTGTCGTAAAAGTCTCCCAGTTGAAAAAGCCCACTGTCGTAAAAGTCTCCCAGTTGAAAAGGAAAGATCAGTGAAAAACTCCGAGCATTAAAGACGGAAGTTGGATTTAATTCCTTGAAATATAGGCCGCATCGGCGATTGAAAGATATCAATACTAGTCCAATCTTGGGGTTTGTTTTCAATTTTATTTTCCTCCCTCGAGGCTAATGGGAGTGCACTTTCTCTTAAGCAACCTTCTTCAAGGGGAGATAGATGTTCGAATCTCGGTCAAGTGTACTGAGGTTTTTTTTCCAAAATTGTTTTCCACTCCCCCTCCACGCATACAAGGTTACATAATTTCAATTCTACCTTCATTATATCAATGGATTAGGAAGGTGGCTTTCACTAAATAATTTTCCATATTCCATTAACAGTTTTCCGATTGAACGATAAAATATTCAAATGACAAAATATATATATATATATAAAATTAGTAAAAAGAATAAATTAACATTTATAAATATTTAGTGAAGAAATAAATTTAAAAAAGTTTAGCTAGATAACCTGTGTTCAAGATTTCTAATTTTCTATTCTAGATCATAGATTTATGCATTTATGTTGTATAATATAGCCTGTTTGCTTTAGATGAAAAAGTCATTTTTTTAAACTATTAGAATTACAATAATAATTAATTAAATAGATCCTCTTTCTAATTTGGCCCTAAATATAAAATTTCACACATCATTTGGAAAACATTTACAATCAATCACTTTCATCATACTCGGTATATCTTTTTGCATTACTGATGAATTAGACAACACTTTTGAATTTGTCCGTGGATGAGTTTGCAAGTTTCAATTACATCGTGTAGAAGACGTGGAGCACGGTACTATTCTACCTTCCTCATCTCTACCCCATTAGTGTAAATATGTGGATATCCCGGACGGGTAGTAAGACAGTGGAGCACTGTACTATTCTACCTTCCTCATCTCTACCACATTAGTGTAAATATGTGGATATCCCGGACGGGTAGTAAGACGTGGAGCTCTGTACTATTCTACCTTCCTCATCTATACCCCATTAGTGTAAATATGTGGATATCCCGGACGGGTAGTAAGACGTGGAGCACGGTACTATTCTACCTTCCTCATCTCTACCCACATTAGTGTAAATATGTGGATATACCGGACGGGTAGTAAGACGTGGAGGACGGTACTATTCTACCTTTCTCATCTCTACCCCATTAGTGTAAATATGTAGATATACCGGACGGGTAGTAAGACGTGGAGGACGGTACTATTCTACCTTTCTCATCACTACCACATTAGTTTAAATATATGGATTTACCGGACGGGTAGTAAGACACGAAGCACTAAACCAAGATATCTTGATTCCGTCATGTTTCGACTTGCTCGTCTCTGTCGCTCCTGTGATTGGTCGCCACGGACCAGGGGAAAAGGAGGAAGACCGTCATTGAAACTAATAGACGTAATCTTGTTGACAGTCTATTATACATGAGTGGCTACAATAAGAGGTCGGTTCCCAGTCACGAGATATATACAAACGGCAGATTGACTCGAACAACAAAATATAGACCAACCTTCAGAGGAAGTGTCTTCTAGGAAATACAGCATAACTTTTTTTAATCATAAGTCCAAGAGATATCTAAAAAAAATATCAAAATATTCCAAATTCGAATTAACTATTTTCATGAGTACCTAGGCAGCTGATTCACAATAAATCAATAAACTCAATATATGCTACATATAATCACACATATATTTTATAATATGCTATATAAAAAACACATATATTGTAAATATATAAACACAAAACAGAAAAAATTCGAACAAAAACTACGAAAATTTGGAAAACTTAGCATATACAAAACTTGAATACTTAAATCAGAAATGATGAAAGACTAGCTAACAAATCCCCTATATTAGGCAACCCGCTCGCCGCCGGTGAATAATTCTCTGCTTTCTCATTTACTATTGTGTCAAAAGGCTATCAACAACTTTATTTGACATTCTCGGTATTTAGGGTGGTTATTTAGGGTGGTTTAGTAAACATCGTTAAGTTAGGTGTGAATTGAATACGAACTCGAAAAAGTTAACAATAAAATTATACAAATATTTTGTTTTAAAATTCAAATTAAATGTTATATTTTACCATTTATTTAAATAGTAATTTCATGTGGTTTTAATTATCCAATTTTTAAAATCAACCTATGTCAAATTATCCAGTTCCTACTATACAAACATATTTATTTGAGGTCAACATTTATAACATTGTACTATATCACTAAATGTTACATTTGAAACACTGTACTGTATAGAGCTCTCAGGAAGATGGAAAAGAAATACTTGGGGAGCTTTGAAATGTGATGCTGGAGAATACTTGAGAAGATCAGGTGGACAGACAGGGAGACAAATTAAGACTTCTTAAGAAGAGTGGGTGAGAAGATCAGGTGGATAGATGGGATGACAAATGAACAAGTCCTAAGAAGAGTGGGTGAGAAGAGAACCATTTTGGATGCGATTCTTCGGTACAAAGCAAACTGGATCGAACACATCCTTAGGAGGAACTGTCTTCTGCACGACGTCATAGAAGGAAAGGTTGAGGGAAAGAGGAGTTTAGGAAGAAGAAGGACTCAAATATTGGATGACTTGAAGGAAATAAGAAAATTCTGATAGCTGAAGGAGAAGGCACAGGATATTGATGGTCTAAGTTCACCGACTAAAGGCATGGTCGTAAGACAGAACACCTAATAACTATATCACTAGTGAATGCACCTCGCTCATTCAATTCGAACAATGAATGATAAGTACATCACGCTAAGAAATATTGTTACCAAAGTCTTTTTTCACTGCTACCACCTCTTACTATCTGTTCAGGTTATACGCATACGTACTAATTACGGTAGTCAGTTAAGGATGAGTAAAGTTAAATATAAAGTAAGTGTACCCGAATTTGCGTGGTAAACAGTTTTGTATAAAAAACACTCAGTACACCCGACCAAGATTTTAACTTGGATCTCTCCGTCAACGGCAGTCTAGTTTAACACGAGAGTGACGCCTTAGACCATGTGGCCACCTAAGAAGGTCGGCTACGCTATTGAGTTGGGGATGAGGGTTGACTCTAAGTTAAACCAAATTTGAGTGTAGGGAGAGTGAAAAATCTAAGAAAAACCACCCTCAGTACAATCAACTGGGATTCGAGCCCCGATCTCATCAGCTGATCAGTATATTGAGAAATTTATGCCTTAGACCAGTGGTATAACTTTTTTTGTTTGAGTAACCCCCCATATATAATTTTTGTACAACCTGGTACCCACAAAATGAATCTTAGCCACCCTAATAAGAATTCCATAGAGGATAGAGAAGAATAGAGGTAACAAAATGGACTTCCCAAATCTTTTGTGGCAGGCTATCCCTAAAGTCTGGCCCTGATTAGTCACTATCTCCATTTTATGTAAACATTTAGACATCTTCGCGCACCCAAGGCTGAAACCACTTCCTTAGATTATTCAACTACCAAAGCTGGTTTCACCATTTTAGTTATTTAACTAACAATTGCTGTTTACTGTTGAGAATGCTAGCTCATGTTGTGCATTTAATTGGTGTTAAATATCTTGTGATTAGACACCCATTGCTAATATTACCACAAGATAACTACAGTCGTTAACAGCGTGCAAGCACACTAGCATGAAGAATATTATATATATATATATATATATAATATTCTTCATATATATATATGCTCAACTCCCTTTAAGAATTCGATGATATTCCACATTACCGGTGAAAACTATTATTTTCCTTAAGGCGATTGGCCCTTTTCATTTGGCGTGGAAATGCAGAACCATGGGCACAAACGGTTATCTTCAAGAATTTTTATTGTTTTGCAATTTTCTTTTCGGAAGTAGTTTGTTCGAGAATATAATCAAGTTATAATTTTCATATACACACCTCCTCTATCATTTTAACAGTGATCAAATATCAATAAAATTTGACATTTTTCAATAGAAAACTGTCGGTTGTATAACAAAAAATAAGAAAATGTAACACCTAATAAACATTAACACATTATCATAGAAGAGGCGTTGAAAATATTAACATAAACATTTCACTCGTTCTCGAGAAAACTTATATTTCCAAAGGTATGATTTTTCCGCAAGACCTGTCCGGTAGCTAGCGTCATCTACTGTTTCCGCGGTCCATCTGTTCTTGTTGGCGCGGAAGGATACTTTGATCGGTTGTGAGGCCATGCAACGCCTTTCACCCTCCCGCCCAACATCCCACAAGATAGATTTTAGCCTGACAACCGACAGGGCCAAGGGCCTTTAGGTGGGGGTGTAGGAAACCTGAGTTAAGGCCAGTGTTTTTGCAACTTTTGTGGCAAATTATTGGTTTGGTCAAAATAAATAAAATATTGTTCAAATATAAAAAGAAAGTTAAATTTTCTTCACGATAAGAAACTTTTTCTAGGAAGAAAAAAAAAGTTGTCAACAAATTCTAGGACACCCTTGACAGATATTCAAGAGCTTTTTAGGTCACCATGTGAAGAAAATTATACTTTATGTTTCTACTGGAGAATTTCTTTTCACCAAAAAATGTTTTGCTATAAAAACTACAAATGCAGTGAACTTAACTCACTTTCCCTACCCTACATCCCAATGTTCATTGTTAACCACACAATATACTAAAGTCGTAGAAACGGTGTCAGGGTAAAGGGGTAGGAACCCCCCTGGAATTTGATGGACCCCCTATGGGTGGTTATATATATGTATAACAGTTTTTATCGGCTAATTGCACAGCAAGTTTTGTTGCAGCGTACTGCAGATTTTTAATTTTTACCCTTCCGTAATCAGAGTCTTACTAACCGTCCCAGCTATCCTTATATTTATGTTATTGTGATAAAATTAAGCAAGGTAAAATTTAAATGAAATATATCATTTCCATGTAGGTAGGGTGGAAAAGCATCTCAATATGCCCTCCCAAGAGTTGAACCTCACCTTCCCAGTTACTTGCAAACCAAAATAAACGAGACTGCATCTTGACCCGCGTGACCACAGGTGTGTTATTTCTGATACAGCACCTTGACTCAACTAAGCGAAAAGTTTTGTATATATAAGTAAGGGGAAATGTCGATTTCCAGGGCAAACAAAGAGCTAATTAACTCGAACAATGGGCCAATTAAGTGCTAGGGGG